>JAYEVE010000165.1:0-148117 GCA_036346375.1 Guadua angustifolia
ATTCTTATAAACCGTTGCTATATAAAACGCTAAATATATGACAAACCAAAACCACCTTCCCATCCTATTAGTATCACGTTACATACATTTCCTATTCCACATGATTCCCATTTTATGCTCATCTACATCTCGCGTCCATATCATTTAGATAGGCTTACATGCAACCATATACCAATGAATACAGGATAGTGATTACAGCAGTAGCTAATAATCACAGCTTAAACATCAATCTCCAATCTACGCTAAACAAATATATTTCCTACACACATGCATAAATAATGCATGCGGCGCGAAAGCAATCCTAGTAAATAACATAGCGGCTCTTCTTGGATCAAAATTATATATATATATATATATATATATATATATATATATATAGCTGCATGCATGAGCGCGTTAAGTCGCACAATTTGCCGGCAATTTCTGAAGGTAGCGAGAGCCGAGAGGGCTGAGCACTAACTGAAGGCGGTAGCCGGCCATGTGTAGGCCAAGCACTCAACAACTCTTAAGGGCGCCGGCGGTCAGCCATTTGTCCCGAACGCTTCTGAGTAATTATTTGCCACCCAGTGCACGAGTTCAGCGGGGGCGGATCTATGAGAAAAGGTTATCGCGACTGCTGAGGTCATTATAAACTCGTAACCCTAATTTATGACTTGTAATAAGATGATCATATGCTTATATATTAAAAGAACTATGTGCACTAGACTGAAGGGTATCGGTGTTGTTTTACCTCAACTTGTACGCTATAGATCTGCCCCTGGAGTTCAGCAACATCAAGAATCCTTCATAGCATGAAGCTAGTATGCACACCAGTCCTCGCCTACGCCGTCGGCCACTGGCCATATAACCCCGGCCGACGTTTCTTTTTGTAAGAAAAGGACCACAGATTTAAGCTTTAAGCATACCATTTGCAATGCAGGAACAGCCCCAACCGCAGCCTTGCTGAATGCTGTATGAGGCCGCCTGCAGCAGAGCTAAAGCAAACCGTGTACCATCGCCAATATACGAGGCAATGATACTAGAACATTGACACTGTTAAAAAAAAACCTTCCATCGTGTTGTTTTTCATGCGGCGTAATGACTTCAATGTAAACAAAGTAAATATTGTGTACTTACTTCTATAAGTAAGATGCGACCATAAGAATCAGGGAAAAAACAGCTAAAAACATTGCTATAATGTTTTTGTTTAATCATATTAATTGTTCTTAAATCGTGAGAAATGTCAAAGTATAGGATAGAATATATATTATCTTAAATAATAAAAGAATGTGTTTATCTCCACTTTTGGACGCTCCCACCCCTCCCTGCCGACCCATGTGCAGCACACTCCTGTCTACAGATCGCATGGACTCCCTTAAAAACTGGCCCTAAAAACACAGAAAACCAAATAAAAACTGATTACACGTGGGTCACCCCTCTTTGCGCATTCCCTAAGACCGCAACTGCCTCCTCCCCTACGCCATGACCTCTTGCCGGCTGTTCCTCCTCTCCCCCACAATGTGGCGTCATGGGTGTGGCCTCTGTTGACAAAGCCACTGCCTACATCGCGTGAACTGGATGCGAGCGTGATCGATTGCATGTCCACCAAGTTGGTGCACCCAGGGATTCAAAATTCGCGAATTCGGTGTTCGCCCCGATTTTTTATATCGGCGAATTTGAAATTTAAAAAATGATTTTGCTACAGATTCGCTACAATAATTTGAAATTTTGGGTTTGAAATCCGGATTTTCAAATTTTTGGCGGATTGACGGAATGAGTCCAATAACCCTTAACAAAGTCTTGTTACATGAAAATTTGATGAAAAACTAATTTTTGAGATTTTTTAAAATTTGGTAGAAACTTTATCGATTTTTAAAAATTTTACAAACCTGATAATCATGTAAAAAATTATGGTACCATCCCTTTTTTTAGGATCATAGAAAAAATTTCAAAATAATTTAATATCATTTGTTATCTTTAAAAAATCAAAAACAGAATGGACATAATTGGGACAGTAAACTTGTTAGGTTTTTCTAAATTTTCTCGAGTGTGATCGTCATCTAAAATTTTTATGATAGATTAATAATTTCCTCAGTACCATTCTATAAAATTTTCAAAAAGTTTCAACTTTCTTTGTTTGACAATAAAATCTATAAATGCAGTAAGCACTAAACTTAATTTGTTGTATTATATTTCAAAAATCAAACAGAGAAAGAACATAAATGGCACTGTGCCTTATAAGAATTTTATAAATTCACTGGAGCATGATCATCATTCAAAAATTTTATGAGATATTAATCATTTCCTTGTAACTCTCATGTAAAATTTTTACAAAATTTAAACCTTTTTACTACTAAATTAAATCTATGTATTGATCATCGGCCTTTTAACAGGATAGTAGCACTGTTCAATTTTTTCAAAATTCATGACACTTGATCATTAGCTGAAAATTTTATGAGAACATTATGGATGTGTCAGGACCATCCAGAAAAATTTTCAAAATTTTATAACCTCGTTTGTTCTAATTTTCATTCGGATGAAACTTGCACCTCAGCGCTTTACCAAGACAGTAGCAATGTTTGAATTTTTAAAAATTCGTCACATTTGATCATCATTTGAAATTTTTACAGAAATATCATAACTATGTTAAAACTCTCCATAAAAAATTTCAAAATTTTATAACATTTTTTGTACTATTTTTCATCCGGTTCAAACATGCCGATCAACGTTTCATCTACACAGTATCAGTTTTTGAATATTTAAAAATTCCACCGAACTGATAATCACCTGAAATTTTTATTAGAACATATTCAATGTGTCAGAAACCTTCAAAACAAATTTCAGAATTTTTAGACTTCGTTTGGACCATTTTTTGCTCAGTGCGATTCGGGCGAAATTTCGGAAAATTTCGGCGGAATTTCGGAAATTTCGGTGAGAAACAAACCGGATTTGAATTCTGTTTTTTGAATTTTGAACGGATTTCGGCCGAAATTTTGAAATTTCACCGAAATTTTGGATTTCGGCCCGGTCCGAATTTTTTCATTCACCGAAATTTTCAACCCTGCGTGCACCACACAGAGGACATAACTCCTAAGGCCCTGCTTGTTTTAGTTTTTGATTCTGGATTCTGACCCCAAAAGCAGAATCAGAAACAAACAGCCTGGTTCTAGAATCCGATTCTCACAATCTAGCCCACCCATATACACTAGAATCCACAATCCACTTCATATGTGCTTCTAGATTTTAGCTTTTGGAGAATCAGTTTCTCTACAACCACAATCCAGAATCAGCTTTTAGAGAATCCAAAGCTGAAACAAACAGGCCCTAAGTGGCGAAGGAGTGATGGCTGAAACGTGAGTTGTGGCGGGAACGCGAGTAGCCGAAGTGTGATCTATCTGCTGCCGTCATAGACTTCTTTATCCATAGTGGTGTCATGGTTGTAGACAATCGCAAATAGCGTGAAGTATCAATGATCTCTATTAATGTGTAGGACTAAGACTTACTTCTCAACAACAGTGTTGTTTATCGAAAGAAAATAAAAGAGGATTTATCTATAACCGGCTTTGCTTGGTGTCAATGTTTGGGGTAGGTGTTGTCATTACCATTGAAATGAGTCCGTCTAATAAAACCTATTATGGATACATAAAATCAGCTAAAAACTCACCAAAGAGGACAAAAAAACTAGAACAAATGGAGTAAAAAAATACAAAAAATAAAGAAAATCTAAAATTACTTTTGGAATACGAGGATCTCTGGTCAACTCAACGACGATAAAAAGCGCTAGAGAAAAAGGGAGAGGACTGGCAACGGTCATCCGCAGTTTTGTGTTGGGCCAACCGTAAATATGGAAACCCAAGAGTCCAAAACCAAAACCCTCGCCTCTTCTTCCCATTACTGCCATACGGCTAGGTGAAAAGCAGAACGGAAATTTTTTGATGCGTTCGGATGAAAACAGAATCTCTTTTTGGAAGCGAAGCGGATTTTTTTGGAAGCGAAGCAGGAGAGCTAATTCACGGAAGCGGAAGCAGGCGGAAATTCCATATAAGCTCAGAATGGAATTTCCGAGCCAGAGCTGTGGCCGGCCCATCTATCCGAACTTGAAGTTGGAACCCTAGCCGCCTCGGTGCCTCCTCGTCCAAGCCTCACGAGCAGTCACGAGTCCGCCTCCCACCTCCCGAGTCGTGGCGACCCCCGCCTCGTCCATCCATGACCCCCGGCCAGCGACCCCCATCGTGCCTCCACCGTGCGCTCACAAACATAACGAATTTGAAGTTTAAAATTTTACAGAAGACTAATATGGACATAAGGAACGCTCACAAAAATTTTAAAAAATTTCAAACAAAATATAATTACTTAAATAAATTGAAATTAGAAAGCATAAAATTGAGCATAGTGCACTGTCAGAATTTTTATAAATTCTACATCCAATCGGTATGAAAATTTAGCAGTGTGTTCTAACTTATCTGTAGTAGACTCAATAAATTCCTCATAAATTTAAAGATAAGATAGATAACCAATTCAGTGCATTAAACCCAGCTCAATTCATAGTGAAGCTAAGAATTTTCTTCTCTGCTCTCTGCCGCACGGGCCCATCACTATGCACAATCCCACCTGTCAGCGACCTCTCACTGTCATCTTCCTCCTCATGGCTAAGCTCCCGTGTGTGACTGCGATCATCTCGCTGGCTGTAGCTCACGCCACCTCTGCTCTTCTGCGTCGCTCGAGGAAACCGCCTCGTCCCCAGCTTGCCATGCCTCAACCTTGCACAGAATTTCGGTAGAGTTGCCCATACCTACATCTGTTCCAAAGTCGCAAACCTTCCCACCATGTTCACACCAGGTGTGAGCTTCTCTACAAAAAATCCTTGGGCTATAAAAGCCGTTCTGAGGTCGCAGAAGAGCGCTCGCCATTTCCCCTCTCCTTCCACCACTCCAAAACACCACATCACTGCCGGTTCCAAACTGGCATCACTGCCAGATATTGGAACCGGTAGTGTGTGGTCAGTAGTAATATTCTGTATCACTGCCGATTTGTATACGAACCGGCAGTGATAGTGTAAATCCAAAAATCACTCGGTAAAATCCTCTGCTCTCTGCCGCGCGGGCCTTTCACAGTGCGCGATCCCACCTATCAGCGACCTCTCACTGTCATCTTCCTCCTCTCACGGCTGAGCTCTCGTGTGTGACTGCGATCATCTCATTGGCTGTAGCTCATGCCACCTCTGCTCTTTCGCGTCACCCGAGGAAACCGCCTCGTCCCCAGCTTGCCATGCCTCAACCTTGCATAGAATTTCTGTAGAGCTGCCCATACCTACAAACCTTACCGCCATGTTCACACCAAGTGTGAGCTTCTCTACAGAAAATCCTTGGGCTATGAAAGCCATTCTAAGGTTGCAGAAGAGCGCTCACTATTTCCCCTCTCCTTCCACCACTCCAAAACACCACATCACTGCCGGTTCCAAAATTCCAAACTAGCATCACTGCCGGATATTGGAACCGACAGTCTGTATCACTGCTGAAATGTATGCGAACCAACAGTGATAGTGTAAATCCAAAAATCACTTGGTAAAATCAAAAAATAAATTTATTTGCACCTGGACCAACCTGTATTTACAACTACGCACGGTCACAAGTCATGCGATTTTCGTGCGAAATACGCACGCGTGCGGTTGCTAGCAATCGAACCCATGACCTACTGCTTCGCGTGAACTCCCCTTACCATCTCGCCTAACACACACTTCTCAACTACTATAAGATATATTTTCCTTTTATCCCTTCATATCCGAATATTTTAATGATTATTTAATATCTAAATGACTTCAAATAAAAAAGTTGTCAACTACAAAGTTGTAGATCTCATCGAGAGCTACAATTTTCATATAAATTTTGTCTCCATCTGACTTCGTATGTAAAAGTTATGATTTTTCAAAAATATTATCACTGACGGATTGGATTCCGAACCGGCAGTGATACTTTCTCCATTATCACTACCGGTTCTTGTTGAGAACCGGCAGTGATAATAACATATCACTACCGGTTCTTAAGAAGAACCAACAGTAATAGTATCATTGCCAGTTTTTTTAGAACCGGCAGTGATCCGATAGTAATAGGCCGGTAATAGGGATGGCAATCGGGTGGGTACCACTGCCTTAAATCCAAACCCGAACTCGAACAAAACTCCCGTTTACCCAAACCCACTAAGATTTACGGGCACGGATCTGTGCCCATGCTCAAACCCAATGGGTACCCACGGGCACAGATCTGTGTGCGAGCACTGAAGGGCGAAGGCAGAGAGGTGGGGGGCACCACGACCGCTGCATGCTCCTCCCCCCTCGCGAACGCCAGAGGCTGAGGAAGGCGGCCATGGCGGAGGAGGCGGCAACACAGGCGAGGCAAGGGGTGATTCTCCAACGATAACCATCCAATTCTTTTCACCTATTGTTCCTTCTCTCCTCCCCAAAAGAAACCCACCAAGAACTACTCCGACATACCAAAAATGACAAACCATTGAACTAAGAAATCAAAACCCAACGCATCGGTCGCACCACAGGAGCGAGGGTAGGGCTATAAAAAAAGCTCGAAGCTTGCGAGCTACTCGAGCTCGGCTCGTGAGAGGCTCGGTTCGAGCTCAGCTTGAGCTCCGAATGAGCCAAACTCAAGCTTGAGCTCGCGAGCTTAACCGAGCCGAGCTCGAATAGTTCGCGAGCCTTCTCGAGTCTGGATCGAGCTTCCTCAAGCCGAGCTTTTTTGAGCTTGTTACCGAGCTTTCTCGAGCCGAGCTTATCGAGCTTGTTACCGAGCCTACCGAGTTTACCAGAATAATCGAGCTTATTCGAGCCTACCAAGCCTACTCGAGCTTATCAAACTTACCGAGACTAGCCTAGCCGAGCTGAGTTCGAGCCTACTCGAGCTTGGACCGAGCCGAGCTCGAGCCTGGGTTGAGGCTCGAACCCCAACTCGAGCTCGGTTCGAGCCTTACCGAGCTCGAGCCTGGAGAGCCAGGCTCGCTCGAGCTCAGCTCGTTTACAGCCCTAAGCAAGGGAAGGGAGAGAGAGGTACCTTGGACTCAGGTAGGGTGATGCAGGTGATTAGCGCCACGCCGCCGCCTTTGTCACGGTGCCTGACGGACTCCTCGTCAAAGCCGCCCTCGCAGGCTTCCTCCAGATCACCTCATCCCGGCAATGCCGGCGCTTCTGGTCGATCACGGGCTCGCCATGGCTTGGCCCGTTGGAACACTAGACCTTAGGGTACGCACGGAGGGCAGTGCGTTTCCGGTGAGTAGGGGTCGCCTCTCCCTCTATATCCTCGCCTCTCCTTTCTCTCTCTTCTTTTGGGCACTATGCGCGCCGAGCCAGAGGGAGCCAATAGGAGGAGCCGACGCCGAGGGAGGCGAGGCGAGGGGAGGTGCGGGCGTCGACCGCTGAGGGAGGCAGAGGCGAGGGGAGCGAAGCCGAGGCAATTAGACGATGGGGGCAAGGGGAGGGAGGCAATGGGGGTGAGGGGAATCAGGGAGGAGCCGACTCAGTCGAGCAGTCAGTGAGTTTGTTTTTCTAATATACCTCTAAAAAGTGGGCCCACATATCATAGGATACCCATTGGGTACTCATGGGTACAAATTGACACCCACACCCATCCTATGGACTTATCGGGTACCCAAACCTATAAATCCATAGGTCTAAAGTACTACCCATACCCGCTCTTATCAAGTCGGGTACCCACGGATACCAAAACCCATGGGTAAAACTACCATCCTTGCCGGTAAGAAAGAGGTTTTTTGTAGTAATGTTCTACTCACTTTCGTACATTGAAACCTCACCAATTTCTCTCATTTCCGCCTCGGCTGAAGAACCCTAGCGCTCGGATCTTGTCCAATTTAAGGTGGTATAAGGATTCTTATCCAAATTCTTTTGCACATTAGCATATTTAACTCATTCCGTTCAAAACCCCTCAATCTCTTTCAGGGATCATCGACCGAAACCATGCTGCCACTATGCCCCTTTCTTCTCCAAAACCGGCAATCGGTGGTGAGCACTTCCGACCAACCTCTGTATCCCCAAATAGGTAAAATGGAATGACTAGGTCTCATGGATGTTTTAGGTGGGCCGATTCGATCGGAGCTCTCTGTCGTGAAGCCTGACTCATCGCTTTCTTCCGCCACAAAGCCACGATGGCGAGGTAGCTCTGGCCGCCAGTAGGAATCGGTACCACCTCTAGGTGTGCAATGAGTTGCTGATGCTAGCTGTGCCATCGGTTTTCCATCTCCAGTCGTAGATCATCATCAGCGAGCCTAAAACTGCTAAGCCCTTTGTCTGTGTTGCTATGATTTGGATACCGCTTGTTAATGACTGCGGCGAATCCCTTTTGCACCTGCGTTGAGTCATGCCAAGTGGGCCTGAGGTGTCAGCAATAGCGGCACGTTTAAATAAGAGTTGTCGCGCGAAGCAAAAGGCATTTTCAATACTGTGAAAGCGCATTTTGCAATTTCTTTGATTTTAGAACCGGTTAAAAATTCAAACTTGAATATCTTTCGTATTTTTAATCCAAATGGAATTAAACAAATTTCTAAATTCATCTAAAATCTAGATCTTTTAGATTATAAAAATATTTTGAATATATAATCTAGAAAATTTTAAAATTTGAATTGTAGGAATAGGATAAAAAATAAGCTATATGTAAAAATCTTGCAACTAAACTTAAACTTTGATAAAACTAATTTTTCTGTGATCCTTGTACTACCAGTAACTCAAATATATGAAAACATTTGAAAACTCAACTTGTCTTAAGTCTTTTCCACTAAAGATTATTATCAATGTGAACAATATACAAAACTGAATAAACTAATGCAAATAAATTTTAAAATCTATTAAATCATTGCAAAGAAATAATATGGCAATAAGATATTTGAATATACACTAATCTTTAGGAAGCCATGGTTTGAATTTGTTTTATGCATATAGACCATAGTCTAGTTTAAGAACATGTGTATGTGTATATGCATACACTTGTAATGATAAGAATACGCATGCATCCATATTAAGTACATAGTGATTTAAGAAATGAATCAGTAAGTTAGGCATGTATGATGGAATAACAGTAGATGATAAGGCAATAAAGATATGATTTAAAAATTTATAAATATATTGCCTTGAATCTGAATCCTATTAAGTAACTTAATGTTTTGTAACACTAATCCTTCTACTTTAAATAATTTTTGCATGTTGAATTCAAAATCATAATTAAGAAAATACATAATTTTAGCTTCTTGAATTCATTAACATAAAATGAAAAATTCATTGGAATTAAGAAATACTAGATACCATCTAATCTAAAAATAATACTAGTAAATACAAATAAAGAAGCTATATATGTAAACATAAACACAAATCATGATGCTACTAATAAACACTTCTGTTTCAATAAATAAACTTTGATTTGGATTTTCTATCTGCGTTCTAATTGTCCTCATTTGGTTTACTATTCCTTGTACGTATTTATGGAACAACGGGTGGATTTCGACGAACCTGAGTTGGTAGACGACAACCTCGTCCACGACCTGGATTTTGTACTAGATGACGATCAGTAAGGCAAGCACCCCTTTGATCATATTGATCCCAGTATTTAATTTTTATTTTGTTTATCAAATTATTTCATGCATGTGCTTATTTTCCGTAAATTCGCTATTTTGTGGTATTGGTAGATATACCTGTTATTTCATGTAACTTCCTTGATAAGTATGGACATGTGAACCTTGTAACCATAGAAAAGGGGTAGAAAATACATAATGTCAACATGGTTATAAACTATTACATATTATCCATGCTTAGCCATGCTTTAGAACCAACGTTGTATATAATCAGATCAAAATTGTTTCTTGAGAAATTGAAAATGTTGGTTCTGACATGATATCGGTTGATGGTATTTTGGCTAAAAACTCAAAATAAAACTATGATTTTGATGCAGGCAATTATTGGCAATAGCCGGTTGTGCAAGGATTGAACTTGTATGTAGTATAGGGGGGAGATTATTGCTCGTGTTGGATTAAGGATCGAGCTATGAATTGCTCACAAGCCAAAAAATCCATACAACCACATTGGTTGGCGGGAGTTAGTAGGAGCATACTGGTTATGTTTGCTTGTGAGGGGCTTCCATACCTCGGTGCAGGTAAATGCATGTTGGTATAATAGTGTATGCATTGTTATGGAAAGAAATCATTATCACAGGGATTTACTGCCCCTATTACCACTTGAAATTGCAGGGAATTGCTGCCATTCTTGTTTCTTCTCTATAGTAAGGGTTAACGTCACTGGGCTGGTGCAAAGTCGAGTTTAAGTAATGTAACGGTTATGTTATGATCTTTCTGCGGCACACCAAAGGAAGTGTGTTAATTGTGCTGCACAAAGAGTTGATCATTTTTTGTGGGTAAAGCTGTACAGCTCTGCATAGTGTAAATCTAATTAATTAGCTACACCTACGGTCAAAGACACTCGGTAACATCATCACATAGTTAGATTTTTAATATTTCTAAAATGATTTGGTGGGAAATGGTGCTTTGAAATATATTCATGCCAGGGGATGACATGAAAATGGATTTGGATTAGTCAGGTAGACTGCGTTATGTTATTCAATACTCTGTCAATTCTTTTTTATTACAAAACTGGCACTTTTACAAATCTCGGTTGC
This sequence comes from Guadua angustifolia, assembly GCA_036346375.1. Taxonomy (NCBI): domain Eukaryota; kingdom Viridiplantae; phylum Streptophyta; class Magnoliopsida; order Poales; family Poaceae; genus Guadua; species Guadua angustifolia. The sequence goes on from JAYEVE010000165.1 coordinate 10,659, forward strand.
AATCTATTGTATGAATATATTTTAATTTGCCATTGCAAAATAACTGTGGAAACCTCTCCATTGCTATGTCTTGTATTTTAATTATACTTGCATTTGCGAAATACTATAAGTCTTGCTGAGTACACAATGTACTCAACGTTGTTTTTAGGTGATGATATTGAGTACCCTGACGATGTCTACGATCATACATAATATAGGTATATTAATGACAACTTTTTCTAGCGATTTACCTTGTCTGTTGCCTGCGGGTTAGGGGCATACTACAAGATGAATAATGTTTCTGCTGTCATTTTCAAGTCTTTGAACTGTAATGATGTTATGTAATCTTAAGACACTACTACATTTGTAATATTAATGTGTATAGATGTGATGTCAATTTGTAAATTGTGTGTGCTAGCCACTGATCATGGGACTAGTACTGTATGCACAGGGAACCCATTATTGATAATTTATTATCAAAAATGGGGACCTTACATGTATGCATATAGTTTGATAAAACAACATAATATTGTAAAATCTGGGATCAACATGATCAAAAGAGGGTGCTTACCTAGTTGCGTTTTGTCGCGAACGTAATCGGGGTCGTAGTCAGGATCGTTATAAAAAGAAAATCAATAAAGTGAAATGGTAAAATAGTAAAAGTAAAAAGGTAAAAAAAAAATAAAATCAACAAAAGTCTGTAAAACTCATACTAAAATATCAGAGCACTCCAGAACCCTAATCATGACATTAGAGATAATCTGAACATTTAAAATAAAAAGAAAAGTTGTGATAATCGTGGGATAATAAATCTGATTTAGATCTTGTTAGATTTTTGTGGAAATCTCTAGATTTTATCTTGAGGTAATATTTTTACCATACTTACATAGGATCCTTACATACCTCTGCAAAAAATATATAAATTAAAAATTATATTTAAAGCCTTTTAAAAATTCAAAAAAAGAAAAGGAATAAATGTAGAAACACCAATGTCAGAATTTTTAGAATTTAAAAATAAAAAATAAAATATATTAAAATTTAAAAAGATAAATATTGTAATTCTAAACCTCCAGAAAAATCTACATAAAATATAGACCAAGTTTTAATCTTAAACTAAACAAAATACAGAAACTAGAGAAAATAACAGTATGCATTGTCAGAATTAATTTAATTTTTATACAGTAAATTTTAATCTGAAATTTTTATTGTATATCAAACCTTATCTTACCGACCTGTAATAAAATTTTTACAAAATCTTGACCTGATTAGGCTTCCCTATTTAATGCTAGATTGCGAGCTGTCCATAAATCTGCAGAAGTATTGCCTTTAGCTGTCTGCCATGTGGGCCTGAGCAAGCGAACTGTAGCCTTCTTCCCCACGACAACAAACAGCTAGATGCCATGGCTTGCTGGTTTCTCTATCCCGGTCAAAGCTGTAACATCCCAAAAATTTTAAAAATAATAAAATTGGAAAATGGAATTGAATAAAATTTTTAATGAAAATCATAAGTAAGATTTAAAATACTATCTTCTATCTCCATATCTTGAAATCAAACTTTAATAAAAGGATAAGCCACAATATCAAACTCCAAATTAAATAAAATATAGTTGAAAATAAAAGTTCACCTCAAAATTCAACTAATGCTTATCTGAATTTTTCTGGAATTTCTTGATTTTTGCTTCAATGGAGAAATCCTTTAAAATACATTTATGTAATAAGGGAAAAGAAAAGAATAAAATACTATGCCCATAAAATAAATAAAAGTTTTATCTAAACTCAAGACACCTCCAATAACTCAATTATAAATTAAAAAGTCATATCAGGTAATAAAATGTGACAAGAAAGGAATTCCTTATAAATTAAACTAGCAATCGTCAAGAATACTTATAACGTTTCCAGCCAGCTGCTGCAAAAAAATTCTCCACACCCTCTCCACCAATCCGTCATACATGGGTCGTATGTAGTGAATCTGAGCCAGAAAGGACAGAATCCTGTACCTTAAAATCCGAATGGGAACCTTTTATGAGAATAGAAGCTTTCCTAATCAGGACAATAATTGGTTAGCCTATAACCTCATGTGCCCTTAGAGCATGTAAAACTGGATTATCTAGGATATGCTAATAACTAGAAGCCCTACAACTCTTGTATATTAATCAGTATTGTATTCGGTGTTCTTTTGAACTTTTGGTTGTAAAGTGCTTTATCCTATTGTTCGGATTACCCTCATGAATACAAAACCTTTCGGTTGAAATTCACGATGAGTCGATCCTTGAAAGTGATAATAGTAATATAAATTAAACTTTTAAAGAATGAAACGTTGCCTTATAAGTTAGCTAGCAACTATCTAATAACCAATCCTAAAATAATATTTTAATAAATGGAATGTTGCCTTGAAACCTTAACTGAACTCCCATCAAAATATATGTTATCTTAATCCTTTTGAGTGATTTGGAAAAAGGTCAAGTGCCAAACCCTCAACTCTTACCTATTACCCTAAATCACCCACCTGATCCTTAAACAAAGAAATGACCAATTCCTTAACTTTAGTTACCTCCTGTTCATTCACTAATAATAATATCAGATAACTTTCTAAACTAGACAATCAACATCGTCTACACCTGACACACATAGTAAAGTGTTAAAATGCATTCCCTGTGCATTCAACATCATCGAAGCATTCCATTCAACCTTAAATATTTCAATATACATTCCTTCCTTTCTAATATGTCCAATACCTCTCCTTAAACTAACTAATTAATAATCCCTGGCATGAATTAGCTGTTCCATCAAATGAAATATGTAGAATACAATAATGCCTCTCATCTGCTTATATGAAACCCAAATAAAAATCATACCTATCCATTCATAATCACAAGAAGAAGGTCCACCAGAGCACTTACTGAAAACAAAGTGATGAGGAAACGACAAGATCACCTCCGAACAAGAATTTTTCCAAACCATCTAGTCCTTGCAAATCTCGAGGACAAGATTTTTGTAAGAGAAATATATCTGTAACATCCCAAAAATTTCAAAATAATAAAAATTAAAATTAAAATTTGAAAATAAAATTAAATAAAATTAAGTGTATGATCTAAAAATAATACTTTCTATCTCCATATCTTGAAGTCCAACCTTAATAAAAGGATAAGCCACAATATAAAAGCGCAAATCGGACAAAATATGAAAATGAATTTCAATGGATAAATCCTTTAAAATACACTTAAGTAATAAGGGAAAAGAAAAGAATAAAAGACTATGCCCATAAAATAAATAAAATTTTATCTAAACTCAGGACACCTCGAGTAACACAATTATAAATTAAAAAATCATATCAAGTAATAATATGAAGAAATAATCTTATTATGTTATGCTTTGAACATTAATCCTGTTAGCATAATAATCTTAAGTATTACGATGTACGAACTTTATAATATGAGTAAGCGAACTCTATAATAATGACAAAATCTATAGTTAAGATATTTATATCACGAGAACCTTCTTAAAAACCTCGAATATATAACCAGTAACCTATCTTAACAGATCTAACATATTCGAAACTGCTTCCTATGCAAAATCAATTAAGGATTAAGTGCTATTCATTCATATCATATAGCAAAGTGGTTAATGTTCTAATTATATTAATATAAATAATTTTTGCATCTTGAATTCATAAAATAAGAATGGATAATCTATAAAGTGAACGTGCATCGCTCAACTTGAAAGCTAATAACAGTATGAATGTTTAATCATTTAAAACACGAGAACTTGGAATCATGCAACTCAAACTCTTAAGCTATTCCTATTTTCTGCAGTAAGTCTTTATTTGGTATTCTGTCTGTCTTCTTTTTACCCTTATTAAAGTTTGTTATTTGCTATATTTCCATTGAACGGCATGTAGAATTCGACGTCACTAACTCCGTCGTCGGCACCATCAACTACAACCACGACTTCATCATAAACAACAGATAAGCAAGGCAAACACCCCTTTGATCATATTGATCCCAGTATTTAATTTTTATTTTGTTTATCAAACTGTTTCATTCATGTGCCTATTTTCTGTAAATTCGCTACCTTGTGGTACTGGTAGATAAACCTATTGTGCATTGAACCTCCTTGATAAATATGAATATGTGAACCTTAACAACCATAGAAAGGGGTTAGACAATACCTAATGCCAACTTGGGTATATGCGAATATTATCCATGCTTAGCCATGCTTAGCAGTAGAAGTTGGGATGATTGAATTAAACTGTCTCTTGAGAATTTGAAAATGTTGGATATGACATGATGTCGGTTGTGGGTACTTTGGCTAAACACTGAAAATAAAACTATGTTTTTTATGCGGGCAATTATTGGCAATAGTCGGTTGTGTAAGAGATGGACTTGTACGTAGTGTCGGATTAAGGACTGAGCTATGGGTTGTTTACAAGCCAAGAAAACCATGCAACCACAAGTACTGTTATGGGGCAGCCTTAACCTATTAAGTTGCTTAGATCTGGCTTTGCACATTGGTAGGCGGGAGTTAGTACAAGCAATTCTTTCTAGGTTTGCTTGTTAGGGGCTTCCACACCTCGGTGTGGGTAAATACATGTTGGTACAACGGTGTACGCCTTGTTTTGGGAAGAAACACTTACTACAGGGATAGACTGTTTACATTCTTGATCTTATTACAGGGATGGACTGTCATGATTTACTTATTTATATTTCTTCTTCTATAACAAGGGTTTCACATCACTAGGCTGGTGCAAAGTTAGGTTTATGTAATGTAACTGTTATGTTATGATCTCTCTGCGGCACACCAAAGGAAGTGTGCTAATAGCTTGCACAAAGAGCTAATCATTTCTTGTGGATAAAGTTATACACCTCTGTAGAGTGTAAGTCTAATTAATTAGCCACACCTATGGTCAAAGGTTCTTGGTAACATTTTCACATAGCTAGTTGTTTTATTATTTTCAAATTGGGATGATTTTCACCTGTTTTGCTTTGTTTTGGCAAAGATTGTGTTATGCCATGGATTGACAGGAAATTGGATATCACAAAGCTCACGTCATGGAGGACTGTGAGTTGTTACTTATGCTCTACTGTTATTTTTATATCTGTCAAATATGCTTTTACAAATGCTGTTTTCAAATTGCATCTTGTCTTACAAATTAAATGTTGCTTTATGCAAATTAACCGTAGAAGCTTCCTTTGACATGGTTTGCATTATTGCATTTGCAAATACCACCATAAATTTTGCGGAGTACAGAAGTACTCAACCTTGCTTATTATGTTGTTTTAGGTGATTGCGAAGCTCCGAAGAATACCTTTTGTCACAGGTTGTGGGAATTTCAATGATGCGATCTTTCTAGAGATTTATGCCTTGTTAGTTGCCTGAGGGTTAGATGGGCACACTACAAGATCTTGCTTCTTCTGTGCTGTATATATACTCTGAGTTGTAAAATATAATGTATAAGCTGCTTCTGTTTTAATCATATGATGTATGGTTGTGATTCCAATTATTGTAAATGTGTGTGCTAGCCACTGATCATGGGACTAGTACGGTATGCTCATGAGATTTCTATTTTTGCATTTATGCGAAAATGGGGGTCGTTACATTTAGATGCGGGCAATTATTAGCAATAGCCGGTTGTGCAAGGGGTGGACTTGTATGCACTGTAGGGGGAGATTATTGCCCATGTCAGATTAAGGACCAAACTATGAGTTGCTTACAAGCCAAGAAAACCGTGCAATCAAAAATGCTGGTATGGGACAGTCTTAACCTATTAAGTTACTTAGATCTGACTTTACACATTGGTAGATGGGAGATAGTACAAGCACTCCTTTCTAGGTTTACTTGTAAGGGGCTTCCATACCTCGATGTGGGTAAATACATGTCCGTACAATGGTGTACGCCTTGCTATGGGAAGAAACCGTTATTGCAGGGGGAGACTGATTATGTTGTTGATCTAAATACAGGGGTAGACTGTTATGCTTTATTTATTCATATTTCTTCTACCATAGCAAGGGTTTCACATCACTGGGCTAGTGCAAAGTTAGGTCTAGATAATGTAACAGTTATGTATGATCGCTCTGTAGCACACCAAAGGAAGTGTGCTAATAGTTTGCACCAAGAGTTGATCATTTCTTGTGGGTAAAGTTGTATACCTCTGCAGAGTGTAAATCTAATTAATTAGTCACACCTGCGGTTAAATGCACTTGGTAACGTCATCACATAGCTAGCTATTTTATTATTTCTAAAATGGGATGATTTTCACCTGATGTGCCTTGTTTTGGCAAAGATTGTGGTTATGCCACGAGTTGGCAGAAAATTGGTCATCTCGACGCTCACGTCATGGAGGACAGTGAGTTGTTACTTGTGCTCAACTGTTACTTTTATATCAGTCAATCATGCTTTTACAAATTTCATTTCTAAATTGCAAACTTGTCTTACAAATTAAATGTTTCTTTATGCAAAGTAACCTTAGAAGCTTCCATTGACATGGCCTACATTTATGCATTTGTAAATGCCACCTTAAGTCTTGTTGAGTATGAAAGTACTCAACCTTGCTTATTATGTTGTTTTAGGTGGGTAAGACAACGAGGCTCCGAAGAATATCTTTTCGTCGCAGGTTACGGGAATTTCAAACAAAGTGATGTTTCTAGGGATTTATACCTTGTCAGTTGCCTGAGAGTTGAATGGGCACACTACAAGACTTTGCTTCTCCTGTGCTATGATTATATACTCTGAATTGTAAAATACATTGTATAATTAGCTTCCACTTTAATAAAATGATGTATGGTTATGATTTCAATTATTGTAAATGTGCATACTAGTCATTGATCATGGGACTAGTACTGAATGCACATGAGATTTCCATTTCCGTATTCTATGCAAAAATGAGGGTCGTTACAAAAGCAAAGTAAAAATCCAGTACAACTTGCAACAACCGACCTCAAGCCACACCGTATATGTCCAAGAAGTCACCATCACCTGTGATCACTTCACTACCATTTTCACTGTACACATAGCCGCAACCCACAGCTCGGTTCACACACTGTTACCACCACCATTACCACCTATATAAGCGACCCAGAGATTCAATTGAGCACCAAAACCCTTCCCTACTCTCTTCTTTCCAACCAGTAAAGCTTTGTTTGGGACTCCCAATGCTTCTTGCTCAACTTCAGCCACAGCTACCACGCCAACAAATCCTAGCCAAACTCCAAGCTCAAAATTTATTTGACACAGGATTGGGAATGTTAACACGTTTTTCTAGTGCTTATGCCTTGTCAGTTGCCTGAGGGTTGGATGGGCACACTATAAGACTTTTGATTCTTTCCGCTGTATTACTCTGTATTGTAAGATCTTATTGTACAGATTACCATTATTATTTGTAATAAAGAGTATAGATGTGATATCAATTGTTGTAAATGTGCATGCTGACCACTGATCATGGGATTAGTACTATATGCACATTAGATTTCTATTTTTACATTTTTATGTAAAAATGAGGGTCGCTACAGTTGGTATCAGAGCTATACTAACTACAGGATAACCCTAGATTGGTCATTAATAGCCATGCTGACTGTAGGATAAAACCCTAGATAGAATGGTCGTTAGTATTAAGGATAGGCTAATTTCAAAATTTTAATTTTAAAAGTTACTATATTTGCAAAATATAGTTATTGCTATTCTTTCCTTTTTCCTAAGATCTTATTCTTACCCCTTCTTTCATTTTGGTTTGTAAAACAAATTCCTCTTTCCTTAAAACTGTTCTCGTCTATAGTATATCTTCGCTATTGGCTTCTGAAGTTGTCCAAGATATGTCGGTACTATTCTTCATGACCAGCCAAAGAAGACTACAATGTCTACGCCGACAACCTCAAGAAGACGGACATTACTCTTGCCACCCACCGACAAGGCGAAAGTAAAACCTGAAGATTATACTTCGTGAAGAGCCAATACCACCAAATAGTAGAATGTGGAAGATTCGAATATATTAGGATCTACCTTAAGATAAGAACCCCTACACATAGCCATATTATTCCGCTTTAGGTATATAAAGCATTTTTATGTTGTGTTTATATCTTGTTATTTGCAATTTGTTTTTATTCTCTTGTTCGGGCTGATTTATGTGTGAACTTAACATTTAGGTTAAAGTTCCACGAGGAGTTGCCCTTATATATGAATCAAGAAATCTCAACCCATAGGATTAAAAGGAAAATTCATAATATAGCTTCTCTTCTTTCTATAGAATTTCTCACAAGCTTATCTCTTCTCTCCGTAGAACTTCTCATCTGTATATTCTTCTAGTCCCTAATCTTTCCTAAAATCCAGTCCCATTAAAGTTAATATAATAGCACAACCCCCATCTCGCCACTTCACCTGGATTGTATACGATGACTACAAGTTGAAGCCAAGGTGGACTTATGTTTTAAGACTGAAAAAAGGAGACCTAGAAAATTCCTACGACGCCAAGTTGCTCCATGAAGAATGAAGAAATAGTATCGTTAGACAGAAAAAGAGCACACTAGAATATGTTAGCTAATAAAGGAAAATTTTAGACCACCAAATTATGTGTTAGTATTGAGTATGAGATCTGACGAATACTCATACCAGGGATACCCCCAGTAGGCCGAAACACCAAATGGGCCGTCTTGGGCCCAGCTCTGGCTAAAGGCCTCGTTGGGTCACGAAGGACCCTTGACCCCGATCAAGCCCACTGAGGAACGCTGACTGGCCTCGGTCTGGCGCACGCAGCCTGACTGGCCTCGGTCAGGCGCCTGACCACCGACCCGGCCTCAAGTCGGGGCCCCAACGAGCTCCGACCCAGCGACCTCCACCACGTCGCCGGTCAACCTCAAGCTGGTCACCTGCCCCATAGACACAACGGCCATGCTAGAGCAGGTGGCTCTTTCCCAAGGTGGCCAGGAGGCCGCCAAAGTCAAGCGCTAGTCGGCGGTCCGAGGTCGATCCCACGGTACGGGTCGCCATCACCGCCGCCGTTGCTGTCGCTCGAGGACGACTCAGGATCGGCCGTATCAACGGCGGTCGTGTCAGAGACCTCCTCCTGGCGCCTTGCCCGCCCGCGCTCTGCTTCTTCTCCACCTTCCTCTTCCTCCTCTTCTCCTCCTTCCGCCTCTTGTGGGCGGATCCGAGCTGCGACCTCGCGCGGGCCTCAGCCCTCAACTCCTTCTCCCCTGGCAGCAATGCCCGGGAGACTATCCCCGGCCAGCCTTGGACAACACAAGGACGCTAGTCAGACCACATGTTACGAGCTGAGGAAGAAGGAAGAGGAAGGGAAGAGAACCGCTCGGCTTACCAAGTTCGGGGGATTTTACGCCAAGAATGGCTCGGGGCAGCCACCCGCCGCCTCGGTGGCGCTCCCGACCGTGATGGCGGCCACCCGAGCCTCGACCTCCGATGCGGCGAGCTCTGCCTCCACCATCCTCGTGGGGTCGGATACCCCCTCATACTGGAACATGGGGCGAGCCCTCTCCATGAGGGGTTGAATGCGCATTTTCATGAATGCGCGCACAACGACGTCGCCGGTCAGGCCCCGCTCCTTTTGGGCCTTGATCCGCTCGATGATCACCTCCACCTTGTTCTTCTCCTTCCGGTCGGGCCCCCAGGACCACTCGGGCCTCGCCTCGGTCTTGGCCAAGCGATGGCGGGCGCTGCCTCCCAGGTTCTGGGCATAGAGAAATTCGGAGTGCCACCCCCGATTTGACGACGGCAGCTTTAAGTCGATGTAGCCCGCCGCGCAGCCGCCGCGTAGCTAGAGGGCTACGCCACCCATAAGCGCCGGAGTATCCGTCGGCTGGTCCTTCCTTAGCCGGGCCTGAAAGAAGTGCCTCCAGAGCGCCCAATGGGGATCAATCCCCAAGAACGCCTCACACAGCGTGATGAAGACCGCGATGTGGAGCACTCCGTTAGGGTTGAGGTGATGCACCTCAGCCTTATAGTGGTGCAACAGCCCGCGGACGAACGGGTGGAGCGGGAGCCCAAACCCACGCTCGTAGAACGAGGCGGGCACAGCAATCTCGTCGTCGGCGGGAGCGGGGATCGCAACCCCCATTGGCACCCTCCACCGTGAGACGTCTCGCGGGGGGAGGAACCCCTTCTTCTCGAGCCAACAGCAATGCAATTTGGGCAGAGGAGCACTCGAGCCCACGACATCTCGGGGATGGAAAGCAATGAAAAGGTGGGAGAAGGGGAAAGGTGAAGAACTCTCTGGCTCTTTTGCTCTCTTTCCGCAAGTAGGAAGGTGAGGAGGCAGGGAAAGCAAACGCGAGAACTCGCCCGAGCACCCCCCATGCCAAATTTATACGTGCTGAACAGGCATCGGTCGAGCGGACGCCAGTCAAAGGGACACCGTCTCGGTTGAAGCGTCGCACATCCCGTCTGAGTGCCACGCCGGGCCGCTGGCGAGACGCATCGGTTCCCAATCATTTCGCTTCGCATTTAATTGCCTCCACGTGCATTAAATACTAGCAGGAGGCGCCAGGACACCGTATTGGGCGACACGCCTTGCAACCTTTTGATCTCCGCATCCGGGCTAGGTCGATCGCCCCATAACAGGTATAAAAAAGCCCACCGGGCCGCTACGGCCTCGAGGTGGCGAGAGAACTCAACAGCTCACGCCGGGGCCCAATCTGGCGCAGCAGATTCCATAGACTTGACCCACCAAGTGGATTCAGGGCCACCCCGGCACAAAATTGAGCAAGGGGCGAGGACAAGGCGAACCCCCAGTGGGTCTCTAGTTGGGTCGGCTGATGACCCAACCGCCTTAACTCGTGTCCGAGACCATACTTCACACTCTCCCGCGGAACCCATCCATGGGTGGCAACGATTCTTCTCGGGTCGTGAGACGGCCGGTCCGATCACGGGATCGAGTAAAAAAGGTTTCTTATGGGTCGCCCCATGGTCGGACACACAGTGACCCCATTTTACATAAATGCAAAATGGAAATCTCATGTGCACTCGATACTAGTCCTGGATCGTTAGCTAATACGCACATTTGTACAATTGATATCACATCCATACTCTTTATTGCAAATGATAAAGGTAATTTACATAATAAGATCTTACAATTTAAAGTAATGCGTGAAATAATCAAAGTCTTGTAGTATGCCCATACAATCCCTCGAAGTAGCCCGACAAGGTATAATCCTAGAAAATCTCGTCAACATTCCCGAATCTGCGTCGAATGATTTCATCGAGCTATTCTCATCCTTCACCCTAAAAACAACATGTAAGCAAGAGTGAGTACTTTCGTACTCAAGAAGACTTATCTGAATCCTATTATACATGCAGGCCATTCAAAGGAAAGGCTTTCATGGTTATTTTGCGTAAACTAGATTGCAAAAGAATTCTTGAAGTGTAGAACATAAGCGAATTTAAGTAAAAGCGAGTTAATATATAAATATGAAACAATAAATTTCACAAACCTCGGTTCTTTCGATCATCTTCATGAATCAACCATTGATATCACATATCAATCCGAAATAATTCATTTCCATGAATCAATCATTGACATCACGTCAATCCGAAATAATCTTTCCAACAAGGACATCCAATCCAAATCACAATGCTAGACAGCATATATCAACATCCACATTTTGTAAAATAAAATGCTAACTAATGCAGAGCACCAAGTGTCCCATGACCATGAGAGCGGCTTTCGAAAAGATTTACACTCTGCGAGAGGTGTACAACTTTACCCACAAGACATGACTTAACTCTTTGTGCAAGCTATTAGCACACTTCCTTTGGTGTGCATGAGAGTCATGACATAACCTTTCGATTACTTAACCCTAACTTTGCACCTGACGGGATGAAAACCCATACCTGGAAGAAGAACTCGGTGCATAGAAATGATGGAACTTCCCAATCTGGCGTACACCGTTATGTCGACAAGCGTGACTCCCAACACCTCGGTGTGGCGCCCCTCGAGCAATCCATTAAGAAACAGCTCGTACTACTCCAGCCTACCAATGTGCAAAGCTAGTTTTAAGTAATTTAATTAGTTAAGACTGTCCCATACCAGCACTTGTGGTTGTACGGATTTACTTGGATATAACGTACAATTAGTTAGGTCCTTAATCCGACCACAGCAATAATCTCCCCTAATCTACGTGCAAATCCATGCACACCAAAGCTATGCCAATAATTGCGCATCAATATTATAATTTTATTTTCATTTTTAAATAAAATAACCAAAAATCACCATCATGTCTCAACAGATCTAAGAATCAATATCATGCCTCGGCATATCCGAATATCATTTGATCAATATCCTCAATTGATTTATCCAAGATTTCAGCATGTCATGTGATCAATATTTCTAACAAATCCTTACCAAGTCTAAAGCATGGCTAAGCAAGATTAAATATCATGTATACCCAGAGTGACATTATATATATTGTCTAACCATGATTCTAAGGTGTCAAGGTTCACAATTCATTGTATCAAGGAGGTTTCAAGAATTTACAGGTATAACTACCAATACCCACAATATAGCGAGTTTAATGAATATCGCATGCAATAAAATCATTTAATGAAAACATTTATAAAAGCTGGGATCAACATGGTCAAGGAGGTGCTTGCCTTGCTTACAGCCTGCGATCGAGGTAATCGGCGATGGCGAGTAATTCGTCGGGTTCTACGTCATGAGCGAAGAACATAACAAATGACAATTAACAAGTTTCAATAGGGACAAAAAGAAATCAGAAAAAATTCAAATAGAAACAAATCATAGAAAGCAGGTGTGGTTTAAGGTTGAGTTCTTATGATTTTACGTATTTGAATTCTAATAAATTTTATATAATTAGCAATGATCTTTGTTTCTCGATTCATGAATTCATTTCCTTTATTTTAGGGTTAATTAAGCTATTAAGATTAATCATAAATCATATTGAATCAAGATTCTTTCTCCAGATTATGATAGTATGAACTTTGTAGTGTGTTTCTAGGCGGTTTTGTAAGTTTTATCATCTAGACAGGTTATTCTATTAATCGATGAAGTAGTATAAATGATTAGAAGGTTAACACTAAATCGGCCATATTTTCATTATAAGTTTGTGGCTACATTCAACATGATTTCTTATTCATTTTTCTGGCATTAGCAGAGGATAGCTTTAGGAGTGTTTTAGAACTAGTTTCATAATATTTTGTGTATATCTGTGTTGTTGTTCATATGAATGATTATTAGGACCTAGCATGAACTTAGTTCAAATATACACAAAATTATGTTATTTTTGTATAACTAGGGACTTTATGATTTACTATCATTTATGAATTGATTCTACCATTATTTGATCTCATGAACTCAAGTTAATAACTATTTAACTTTTATGCATTTGAAAGACAATATATTCTCAAATCTAATTCAATTCATATTCAAATTTAAATGTTTTTGCATATCTAAGTTCATTACTGATTTTTAGAGCTTACAGAACTGGTTTTACATGATTTACGTGTTGATTGCAAAAGATATTTATATTTGAATATTTAATACATTGAATGCAATTTATTTAAGTTTAATTTCTATAATTCCAATAGAGTTTATTATTTAAATATTTTTGAGTATTCAGAATACTTATGTATTTATATGAACATATAAATTTATTTCATAATTTAAAGAATTATAATATGTATATTTATAATAGCAATATATTAGTGCTTGTTTGTATTCTTAAATTCAAATAACATTAATTTAGTTTGAAAATTAAATATTTTTGCATAAATGAGCATCTTATGGGTTCAGGAGAATGTGTAAATTATTTCATAATTTTAGGATTTATTATGCACATAGTTTATTAAAATGTCATACTAGGGTTTATTTGAATTTCAATTACAAATAAATTAAACCAAGCATGAACATTAAATATTTTTGCATATTCTAGATCTTCATGATTTTATATGAATTTAGGAATTTAGTTTACTTCATTTAGACTGATGGTTCAAAAGATATGATTAAATGAATGTTTTCGGGTTTGGAAAATAGGAAAATAGCCATAAAAGGAAAATACGCTTTCTCACCATGGTTACGCTTTCTAGTTTTGGGCAAGACCGGATGAGCTACTGACGACTGGGTCCGTAGCGTCAGTGACTCAGAGCAGCCAGGCCCGCATGGCAGAGAGGCGAGTGAGCGCCGAGCGGCTGACAGAGCGGTCCCGCCGGGCAGAGACAGGCGAGGGCGCTGCGACTGGCGAGTGGGCTCCGCCTGGCAGCGACTAGGGCAAGGCAGCGGCTGACGAAGGGGTCCCGCACATCAGGCACACAGAGCAGAGGAAGAGCTCGCGGTGGCTCGCCGGTGGCGAGGAGGGCCGGAGAGGTTGAATGGTTTCCACGGAGGGCTTGAGCTGGTCTTTGCGCACCCGGGGGAAGTTTTGATGGTGGTCGGCGATGGTCGGAGGTGGGTCGCCGTCGTGAGCCAGCGGCGGCGCCATGGCCAGTGAGGCAGAGGTCAAGAGCTACCGGTGATTTCTCGAAAACAATGGCCGGGTAAGCATCAGTGATCTCTGTTGGTTCTATTTTAGCCTTCAATTAAAAAGGAGAGTAAGTGAGAGGGGGTTCCCACCGTGCGCCATGGGCGGCGAAACTGGGAGCTCGGTTGCGCGATTCGTCGAGGAAGATGAACACGAATTGACACCGGGGATGGACTCCAGAGGTGACGAGGAGGCTTCGGTGTTGATGGTTCGGGTTGATTCGAAGTGTGGAGGATTTGCGGTGATTCTTCATCTTTTGCTGTTCTCGCCGAGCTTGAGGAAGAAGGTGGAGCTAAAGCGCGGAGAGAGACTCAGGGAAATGTATTTGTGATCGGGATGGGTTCAAGAAGATGATTGCATTGGCTTATATAGCTGGGTTGAAGTGGTTCGGCCGTGGTCTTCAAGTGGAGGAGGCGGTTCTGGCGAGGCGGTGCTGAGATATTTGCCGTGGCAAGGATTCGCAGCGGAAATGGTTGTCAGGGCAAGAGATGGGCAGAGAGGAGCACGGCAGGATGGCACGGCTCACCGCCCAATTTGTGCCGTGGCAGCGTTCGGATGGACGAAGGCTTGTCGTGGCAGCATTTTGGCGGAGAGGGGAAGTCGGCCGAAGCTTCGTGGGGGATTCAGCGCACGGCAAGGGCACAGACTCTGAGACGATGCGGTGGCAGGGATGGTAGTGGCCTCGGGTTATGAATTGCGGCGGGAAGCGACAAGGAACGGAGGCGGTGCTTGCTCTGCGCTGGCTTCGTGCGTGAGACAGAGAAGAAGGAGGAGAGGTGAGGGAGAAGGGACCGACAGGTGGGCCAAGGGGCCACTCGGCAGGGAGAGGAGAAGGAAAAGGCTGGGCTGTAGCTGCGTTTGGATGAACGACACTTGGCGATCCAATGGTCAGGATGAAAAGGGCGGTTCACAGTGTGCTGGGTCAACTTGGCCAACGGATTAGGGTCACCAAACCGACTCACAATTTTATAATAATTTTTCTATA
The DNA here is from genome assembly GCA_036346375.1 of Guadua angustifolia. Taxonomy (NCBI): domain Eukaryota; kingdom Viridiplantae; phylum Streptophyta; class Magnoliopsida; order Poales; family Poaceae; genus Guadua; species Guadua angustifolia. Next base: position 26,097 of record JAYEVE010000165.1, read on the forward strand.
AGTTTTCCAGGTGAATATAAGGGTCCAGGTGAATTTTCATAAATGAATTCGTTGTATATATTTTATTAAAATTCTGACAATGATTAATGAACAGAAATTCCAATTCTGTTTTTGATTTATTAAAGTGTCCAAATGAATTTATTCATTTTTGAAAATTGTTTTTATGACTTATTTGATATATTAATTCTTCTGTAAAATTTTCAGAATTTTATCTTTGATAATTAAATTATAAAAATTCTTACATTGCTATTTACAGATTTATTTATTTTCTGTTTTGAATTTCTAAAAGATCAAAATATAAGTTTTTATTTCTGATATTTTTACCAGAGATATATATGGGTCTTGGGTCGGCATAGTAAAAATATCAACTTGAGGAAAGGTCTGGATACTGCTAAACAAATCTGACAAGTTCTGGATCAGGTTTTCTTATCTCATAATTATCACATGTTTCCTTTTATTTTAATTGTTCAAATTATCTCAATTGTCATGATTGTGATTCTGAAGATATCTTGAGTGATCTGAAAATTTAAAATTATTTTTGTTGATATTTTACTTTTACTTTCTTGCATTTACCATTTTGCCATTTCATTGTATTTAGCTTTTCTTGCAAATGCAAAAGCTCAAGGAAAATTCAAAAATGCAAGAGGATTCAGAAAATGGAAATTCGAATCAAATTAAATTTCTAACTCATTTGATATTTCATTTGTTTTGATAGTAATGATTTTAAGTTTTGAAATCTTCCTTTTGATTAAAATTGAAATGGAAGAAATGAAGAAACAATCAAAATCTTAATTTCAATTAAACTTTTAATTCATTTCCATTTTGAAATATAAAACTTTCATTTTCTTTAATTTTGAATTTAGAGGGCTGTTACAACACCCGACGCAGGGATCGTCCGCTCGGAAAGGTCCCCCTTGGGAGGGATCTCCAGGGCCCACTCGGATAACCCGCTAGTAACTCCATGAGCACGGTGTTCGAACCAACGATGGTAAACACGCGTTCGCTCACCCCCTCCAGGTCCCACACCTGAGGATGGGGCGTACACGTGGGACAGACAGCGGCCACTCCTCCTAGAGATAGCCTCACCAGATGAGGACCTGGGACGGACGCCCTCCGCCTAGCTCCGACGTAAAACCAGCCTTACAAACCCGCCTAGCTCCGGCGTAAAACCAGCCTTACGAACACGCCTAGCTCCGGCGTAAAACCAACCTTACAAACGCGTCCAGCTATAACGAAAAACTAGTGCTCGGACACCAGAACCTTGTATAAGGCATCTGGACGTCCGCGCCGACCTAGGCAACATCCATCTACGACGTAAAACGAGCACTCGGATACCAAAACCTTGCATAAGGCATCTGGGCGTCCGAGCCGACCTAGGCAACATCTAGCCACGACGAAAAACTAGCGCTCGGACACCAGAACCTTGCATAAGGCATCTGGACGTCCGCGTCGACTTAGGCAACGTTTAGCTACGATGCAAAACGAGCACTCAGATACCAGAACCTTGTCTAAGGTATCTGGGCGTCCGCGCCGACCCAGGCAACGTCGGGCCGGATCCCGCCGACCAAGTCAGATTTTGCCGACCAAAGTAACCCACTAACCCCCACTGGCTCGGGGCTACACCAGCGGGTCTTTCGCGTCTTGCCCGAAACCGGCCGACCAAGTCGATCGGGTTTTGCCATCCAAAGCAGCCTTCCGATCCACTCGGGGGCTCGGGGCCGATTGAGTCTGCCCGTGCACTCCCAGTCAGGTTTCGCCGACCAAGTTGGTCGGATTTCGCCGCCCGAGTTGAATGGGCGCGCCAAACGATCCGACCAACCGAGTCCACTTGCTTCACTTAGTCGGATTTTTGCCGACCAAAGTAACCCCCCGACCAGCTTTCTGACCTACTCGGGGGCTACACCCGGTCGAAATCGGCCGACCAAGTCCGTCGGGCTCGGCCGACCAAAAGCGACCACCCGAGAACACATTGCTTTGTTCTGCGGCGCTATATTTGGTCTCAAGAGATCGTATGGACAAAGGTTCTCAACGGCAAAAGCTGGTAACATTTACATAGCGCGCGAGTTCCATATAATTGCTACTCGCATCATAACAGCTAAGAGACAGTAAGGCACCAATCTAACTTGAAGACATCAAGATGGCATCTAAGCAGCGTCGCGCCTACTTAACCGATAAGGGCATCCTCGCCTTGACAAGCCGGACGACATCGATCGTAGCGTCAATGGCGGCGGCGTCGCTGGCGGCGTCGATTCGGCCCATTCGGCCATGGCGAGCTTGGAGTCAGCCCAAAGCTCCGCTAAGAAGACCTCCTCGTCCACGGGCGTCGGCGGTCCTTCATCTCCAAAGCTGAATACGAGCGGAGTCTCATCGATAGAAGAAGAAGGGCGGGAAGAAGCCATTGAAAATTTAAGGGGAGCTAAATGCTACGGAGCAGTGGGAAATTTGTGCGGCAAGCAATTGCCCCAAATGCACTGGCCGTCTCGCTCTTATATGTAAAGCGCGAAGCGAAACGAGTTCAAATAAATGAGGGCATGGGAAGCCGAAGCGCCATCACACTCGCGAGGAAGTCATGCCACCAGAGATGGTGGGCCCATCTAGGAACGCACTGATCAGAAAAGCAGTCGGCACGCGTTCCAGGATGGCCCCGGGGGCTACTGACGAATACTCATACCAGGGATACCCCCAGCAGGCTGGAACACCAAATGGGTCGTCTTGGGCCCAGCTCTAGCCAAAGGCCTCGTTGGGTCACGAAGGACCCTTGACCCCGATCAAGCTCACCAGGGAACCCTCAGGCACGGCCTCGGTCCGGTGCCCCATGACCTCGACCCGGCCTCAAGTCGGGGCCCCAGCGAGCTCGACCAGTGACCTCCGCCACGTCGCGGTCGACCTCAAGTGGTCACTGCCCCCATGGACAACGGCCATCTTTGGAGCAGTGGCTCTTTCCCAAGTGGCGAGGCGCCAAAGTCAAGCGCCGATCCCTTCACCCCGTCATGCACGGTGGAGAGACGCGCTCCCTCGGCGACACCAAAGCCAGTGTAGCGTCGGCACGACAAAGCGCCTGACAGGCGGGTCGCCCCTTCCGATGGAACACGCTCGTGTGTCTACCAACCGAGCATGGGATGAGCGAGAACACATCGATCATCGGGACCCAAGGCAGGACTCCGGTGTAGTTCACCCCTACTTTTCTTTTCCAAACTCATTATAACTGCCCCTCGCCTATATAAAGGAGGCGGGACCTTCGAGGAAGGGGCGAGCTTAGACACACTCGATCAGTGCCCGGCCTCCGAGAGCACAGCTCTCACTCCTCTCACTCGGACGAGGCGCTCAAGGTCGGCCCTTGGCCCTCGCTTGTAATCCCGTGCAGTCTTCTGCACCCTAAGCAATACATAACCACCACACGAACTGGAAGTAGGGACATTCAGCCCGAACCAGTATACATCTTGGGCTCCCTAAGTCCAACCATTCAAGGAGAGGGAACGTGTGGCCCCTTAACCTACAAATTTACTTGCCGGTTTACGAAACACCGACAAGATCTTTTGCATTGTTCGACTTTTGTTGTATTGCTTTTTGTATTGCTTCTCGGGTTACTCCCGTGAATGGTTAACCCTCAGGATGAAATTCACGATATGACAACCCTTAATTAATAAGAAAATCTAATTAAGAAAATTTTAAAGAACGAAACATTGCCTTATAAACTAGCCAGCAATGGCCTAATCCATGTAGCCTATTCTCAAAATAATATTTTAATAAATAGAATGTTACCTAAAACCATATGAATTAAATTCTAACAAAAGTAAACCACACTCATATAACCATCTCATCTCCTTTAATCTATAGAAGTTTAATAACAAAAGATTCTAATGAATTTGAAGTTACTTTACAACCAAAGAAATTCTCATCTTATCTCTTTCTATCCTATTTATCCACCCAATAATTTCAAGGTCAAGCTCCTTGATCTTAGCCATTTCCTGATCATCCATTTTACATTAACAAACCAAACTTCTGTGGGATATTTAACTATTTGCCATCCTTACGAGTAGCCACTCTCCAAATGCCAGTTTTAGAATGTCCATAACACATTTGCTACCAGAGAAAGAAAGATGCTACATTTTTACCACTTTGGCCGACGTGGCACGCCACGCCCCCTCGCCACCGTGGATTCTGCGAAAGAAAGATTACAAATGTGTTGGATACTATCAGCTTCTGTTCAAAGAATTACCCTTGAGCATTAGAATTACACAATCTAAGTTCATGCTAATTAATTTTACTAACACCTCACAAATTTCATTTCATTAATATCAACTTGATTAAGTGATGATATATTGGATCTTTATTTTGTGGGAATGATGATATCTTGGATCTTAGTGGTGTGAAGTCCGTTATATTTTCAACTTTTTTGTTCGGTTTAAATCAGTATTTTCAGAATTTCATCTTCATTTTTTCTATTCTCGGGAACTTCAAAAATATGGTAGTCTGATATTATTATGGTTTTGGTTGGTAATAAAGTGATCTACATGAAAGGAGGTGTCTCTTCTCGGTAAGAATATACTCTCCTGTGAAGTTGGGATATAATAGATATTTAATATCTTTGCAAGGTAATTCGATAATATGGTGCATATTCTGAAGGAAACACAAAATGCGCATAGAAAAACGATGTCGGCAAAAACAAGCGATAATATAAACCAACCTTTTGAGGTTTGCCCTTCAGTATATGAAGCTATTTGTTTTCACATAATGTAGAGCAATCTAACTAGCAACAAAACAAATCATAGTGATAACTGCTAATGGGGTGTCAGAGCCTTGAAATCCCATAAATTAACTTGTAATTCGCAGAATCCACGGTGGCGAGGGGGCGTAGCGTGCCACGTCGGCCAAAGTGGCAAAAATGTAGCATCTTTCTTTCTCTAGTGGCAAATGTGTTATGAACATTCTAAAACTGGCATTTGGAGAGTGGCCACTCGTAAGGATGGTAAATAGTTAAATATCCCCACTTCTGTTGTTCCAAACAAGATGGACCACTTCACCTGCATCAACCGTGAAGAACTTGGATACTTCGCCAACATCTGCCCAAGAAGAATTCCACTCCACCTCATCAACTTCAAAGAAGTCAACAGTAATCTTCAAACCGTCTCAAGGACCTAGAAGATATCAAGTTCCCATAACAACCCCTACCTCGACATCAAGCTCTAAACGTAAACATTTTCCCCAAGTGATTGTACCTCACCCTTATCGTGGTATTGAATACGTCCTTTGTGTATTCAATTCCTACAATCAAACTATTTGATTATGAACATTCCATGCCTTCATTGTTGCCAAATCCAAACCAAGTCATAACACTCTGTCTGCCAAGATGATTGAAAGGATCATACCATAAGGACCACTCTATGATCTCCTTTCACTCCCTTGACCCAGCGAATCTCGAGGACGAGATTCCTGTTAAGGGGGGTAGACTGTAACATCCCGTAAAATTTAAAAATATGAAAAATGAAAATTTTAAATTAAAAATAGAATTGAATAAAAAATTAATTGAAATCAAGATTTTGATTTAAAACAATATCTTTTCCTCATTTTCTTGCATTTTAATCTTAATGAAAAGAAAATTTTCAAAATTTAAAACCGCTATTTAAAAAATAAACTATAAAAATGAGTTTGAAATGTGATATTAATTTTAATTTATATTTTCTGAATTTTATAGCATTATTGGTTTTTCTTGAGCTTTTGCTTTAAAAAGAAAATTAATAAAGTGAAATGGTAAAATGGTAAAAGTAAAAAGGTAAAAATATAAAATCAACAAAAGTCTGTAAAACTCATAATAAAATATCATAGCACTCTAGAACCCTAATCATAACATTAGAGATAATCTGAACAATTAAAATAAAAAGAAAAGTTATGATAATCATGGGATAAAAATCTGATCTAGATCTTGTTAGATTTTCGCGAAAATCTCAGATCTTATCTTGATGTAATATTTTTACCATACTGACCTAGGATCATATATACCTCTGGAAAAAAATATGAAAATTAAAACTTATATTTAAGGTCTTTTAAAAATTCAAAAAGCAGAAAATTAATAAATTTGGAAACACCAATGTAAAAAATTTTAAAATTTAAATATCAAATATAAAAATATGAAAATTGTACAGAAGATAAATATTATGATTATAAACCTGAACAAAAATATACATAAAATATAGACCAATTTTTAATCTTAAATTAAACAAAATCTGAAATCTGGAGAAAATAACAACATGCATTGTCAGAATTAATTTAATTTTTAGACAGTAAATTTTAACCTAAAATTTTTACTGGATAGCAAACCTTATCTTTTTGACCTGTAATAAAATTTTCACAAAATCTTGACCTGATTAGACAGCCCTATTTAATGCTAGATTCCGAGCTGTCCAGAAATCTGTAGAAGTATTGCCTTTAGCTGTCTGCCATGTGGGCCCGTGCAAGCGAACTGTAGCCTTCTTCCCCATGACAACAAACATGTAGCCTTCTTCCCCACGACAACAAACAGCCAGATGCCATGGCTTGCTGGATTCTCTATCCCGGTCAAAGCAAAGTAAAAATCCAGCACAACTTGCAACAACCGACCTCAAGCCACGCCGTATATGTCTAAGAAGTCACCATCACCTGTGATCACTTCACTGCCCTTTTCACTGTACGTAGCCGCAACCCGTAGCTCGGTTCACACACTGTTACCACCACCATTACCACCTATATAAGCGATCCAGAGCTTCAATTGAGCAACAAAACGTTAACCCTTCCCTAGTCTCTTCTCCCCAACCAGTAAAGCTTAGTTTGGGACTCCCACTGCTCCTTGCTCAACTTCAGCCACAGCTACTATGCCAACAAATCCTAGCCAAACTCCAAGCTCAAAGCATCATTTCCAAATTAAATTGGCATGAAGCATCTTCATCCTTCACTAAACAAAAGCCTCAGCTCAGTTGAATGAATCCATATCCGTGTTATTCCACCACCATGCGCCTCTTGCCGTTGCATTGGACTATTGCGTCGTCGCCATGAACCACTGGAGCTCTGGCAGGCAGTGCCATGGGTTCAGCAAAGCCTATGAATTCCATTTTTGGGGTTGCCCTCGTCCCTACGTGATGGGAACACTCCTGAGGTGGCCCGATCTTCAAGTGAGATGGATACATTCGATTTGAGCAGAGAGACGACTTTGTTGATCCAGCTATCGGCCACACAAGGACAGAACCCGACAATTGCTAAACTACCACACCTACTCGTTATCAACCACGCCAAGAATATGATTGACCTGACCATGATGGTTGGTTCCTGCTAGCAATCGAAGAAACAAGCAAGAACAAGTAAAAGACAATTTGAAATTGCAAATAAGATGAAGCTCACACTAGTATAATTGAGGTTTTGTTGCTCGATCCAATTGGCCAACTAGCACAAGGGGAACCGAGGGTGTTTCTCTAAGGGAAAACAACAAATGAACAAAACTTGAGAAAGGAGGTGAGGAGACCAGCCAATATACCCAGTGTGGCTGCTGTGAATAGTAGCAGAGAAACACTAAAGGTGGATAATACATGGACTAAGGCCCAACAAAAGGTGGTGCAACACCTAAAGCCAAACAGTTCTGTCTATGACTTGTTTTGATGATTTTAGGTGCTGCATGTGGATTTTAGCAATGGGGCTAGATCTATTGGAAAGTGTAGGAGTTAAGCTTTCAATCAAGTACTCACTCATCCCGAGAAACGAGTTCACCTGTTGATTTAGCTGACGTGCACATGCCCTTGTGATAGGACCTTGCATAGGGGGTGGTAGAGTTGAGGTCATAGGTGCATCCAGTATAGTGATGTCCTTATCATCCCCACCCTCTTGACATGAAGTCATTCTCGACTCAAGCTCATCTTCTTGATCCAAATAAGGCTTCAAATCTGCAATGTTAAAGGTCAGGCTAACCCCAAACTTTGCAGGCAGTTCAAGCTTATATGCATTATCATTTATTCATTCTAACACCTTAAAAGGGCCACCAGCACGTGGCATCAACTTAGATTTTCTCAATTCAAGGAATCTTTCTTTGCGCAAATGTAGCCGAACAAGATCACCATGTTCAATTGTTAAATGTTTCCTACCATGGCTTCTAGCAACTCTATATTTCTCATTCATGCCCTTAATGTTCTCTTTTGTAGTTTCATGCAATTTGAGAATAAAATTAGTATGTTTTTTCATCTAAATTCACCCTCTCGGTAGAAGGAAGAGGCAACAAGTCTATGGGAGTATGAGGGTTAAAGCCGTATACTACCTGAAAAGGACTCACCTTTGTGGTTGAATGTATTGCATGATTATAGGCAAACTCCACATGAGGAAGGCATTCCTCCTATTCTTTCAAGTTCTTCAAAATAGCTCGCAACATTGTTGACAAAGTGCGATTGACAACTTCAGTTTGGCCATCTGTTTGGGGGTGACAAGTGGTAGAGAATAGCAGTTTGGTCCCCAATTTGTTCCATAGAGTCCTCCAAAAATGCCAAGTGTACGATTTCTTTAAAGAACAAATCAAAAATGTGAGTGGCATCATCGCTCTTGTGGCATGGAATAAAATATGCTATTTTTTAGAATCTATCAACAACAACAAATATGTTATCCCCCCTCTTTGTCCTAGGCAATCCTAGAACAAAATCCATTGAAATATCTTCCCATGGAACACTAGGGACAGGAAGAGGTATACAAATCGTGGGAGTTCAACCATGACTTGGCCTTTTGGCATGTGGTACCATGTGCCATATAGCGCTCAGCATCGCGTCTCATCTTAGGCCAATAGAAATGAGTAGCCAGCACATCCTTCGTCTTTTTTGCACCAAAATGACCCATCAATCCTCCTCCATGCCCTTCCTGTATCAACAAAGACGAACGGATCCAACTAGAATGCGTAGCTGATTAGCTCTAAACAAGAACCCATCATTGTTCACAAATTTGTTCCAGCTTTTTCCCTCATTACAATTCAGCCAAGCATCCCTAAAATCATCATCATGAGCATAGAGATCCTTTATTGTTTCTAGGCCAAAAATGCAACAATCCAATTGGGACATCATAGTATATCTCCTAGACAAAGCATCAGCAATCACATTTTCTTTTCCCTTCTTATGTTTTATGATGTAAGGAAAGGATTCAATGAATTCAACCCATTTAGCATGTCTACGGTTCATCTTGTTTTGGCTTCTAATGTGCTTAAGAGATTCATGATCAGAATGTACAACAAATTCTTTAGGCAATAAGTAATATTGCCACGTCTCTAAAGAACGCATAAGAGCATACAATTCTTTATCATACGTAGAATAATTAAAACCAGGTCCATTTAATTTCTTACTGAAATAAGCAACTGGTTTACCCTCTTGGATCAGCACACCACCAATCCTGATACCGCTAGCATCACATTCAAGCTCAAAGGTCTTACCAAAATCTGAAAGTTGAAGTAGTGGTCCATTTGTAAGCTTCTTTTTCAAGAGGTTGAAGACATCTTCTTGAGCTTGTCCCCAATGGAACACAACACCTTTCTTCATCAATTCATTCAGTGGGGTGGCTATGGTGCTGAAATCCTTCAAAAACGACGATAAAATCCAGCAAGTCCATGGAAGCTCCACACTTGTGTGACCATTTTAGGAGTCGACCAACTCTTGATCGCTTCAATCTTGGCTTCATCTACCTCAATTCCCTGTGGGGTTACAACATGTAACATCCTGAAAATTATAAAACAGTGAATTGTCATGATATGAATTTGCATTTTGAGTATTCTTGAGTTTTATTGAATCTATGATTTTCTTAATTGATTTCTGGGACTTTTGCATTGCAAAAACAATTAAAGAAAATGGGAGCAATTAAATGAACAAAAGCAAAGTTGTAAATAATATATTTCCTGAAATCCCAATGTGTAGAGAAAATAATTTCTGCACTGAGAAAAATAAAAGAATAACAAATTGAATAATGAAAATGAAAAATAAAGTCAATTTGACTAGAAACAGTACACTGTGCGAATTTGTGAAAAATATCCAGAGCTCACCTCCAGTTGAAAAATTTACCAAATTACCCTTGATACAGTATTCAGCAGTGGTAAAAATATCAGGAAATTATCTCATGGGATAAGCCTCGAAATAATTCAAAAACAGAAACTAGTAAATTCTGGAAATTTGAATGTCAGAATTTTTATAAATTACTGGAGCAATATTTGGAGCTGAGAATTTTACATATGAATCCTGGTCCCAATTCGTTTAGAAAAACAAAGTTTCAAAAAGTTATAAAAATATTTGAATTGACTGATAATTCAAAATACAGAACTGGAAACCCTGTGCACCGTGTATTGTCAGAATTTTAGTAAATAATCTACAGATTAATTAAATCTCAAATTTTTCCTGGAGATTACATACTTCCGGAAGAGAATACACAAAAAGTATGAAAAGTATCTGGCAAGTATTGGCAGGAAAATCAAAGTGAATTCAGTGCACTCAGCCGGTCCATCTTTAAGTCGGTTGCCTTCTCTCTCTCTGCCAGTGGGACCCGACCCCACTGGTCAGTCTCTCCTTCCTGGCATCTTCTTCCTCCAGCGCCAAGGCTCTGAGCGAAAATATCAAGCCGCAATGCTGTAGCTCGCGTCACACTGCAATCCAAGCGCTTTCAAGCAATCGCAGAGCCACCACGATGGCGCCTACTCCTGCGCCTACCTGAGAACCGCCGGTGTTCATCCTTGTCGCGTCTGGTGCAGCTCACATCCGGACCAAGCACAGAACCGAGCTGCGGATCGTCTTAGCCAGAGTGCAACCGGGGCAGGGTTTTCCTCGGTCCCTTGCCCATATATACTACACAAAGCGTCGCAATTGAGTTCCTCTCCTTCTTTCCTTAGCCGTTCTTGAACCAACTCGCGGTGCCCTCATTCCTTGCCGCCATTGTTGAGGAACTTGAGCTTGAGCGAAATCAAATCAGCCAAACTAGTAAGTCATTTCCAAATTGCTCACGAACCATAGTATCGCCTAGAGTGCGTTTTCATTCTCCTCATCCTTCCTACCTTCCCTCCCGAATCATCGAAATCACAGTATTTCCACCATGGCCGAGAGTTCGGAGCTTGGCCCAACTTTGATTTCAGTAGATTCATTCAACCAATACTCAATTAACTTTGTCTAGAGCATCACTAGCACCTCAGAACAAAATCCTCGACCACCTCTCGATTTGTTCAAGCAAAATCCCCGCCGCCATGGCACTGTCTTCTCCATGGCGTGGCCGAGTGGAGAGCTCCTCGGAGATTCTTCCTCGAGCCGAGCCCAAAAACAGACTCAACATGGTCCCTGATGCTCTCCATGCTACCAATTTGATCTCCCATGTGCTGATTTTCACTCGCCACCACTCGCCATTTCGCGGCCTTGAGCTCGTGTGCGCTCCTCTCCGTAACTCTTGGTGAACCGACTTCACCCTGGATCGCCTCGAGAATCTTTCTTCCCTGCCATCGCCGTTCTTCGGAGCCTCGATGAAGCACTTCGCCTGAGCCCTAGCCGGACCCTGTTCTCTCTGTCCATGCCTTTGGCCCGATGTCAGCGCTGAGGTGGGAGATGACTAGGTCTAGAAGACGTTTTCTTCACTGGTAAAGCGCATTTCCTTTAATGTTAGAATTTCAATCTGAGCCAAAGTTCAAACTTCTATATCTTTTGAAATACTGCTTTAAATTTAGTGAAATAAATTTGTAAAATCATCTAAAATCCTATAGTATCAGAATATGCAAAAATATTCATGGAAGAGTTATTGTGTGAAATTCTAAAAAGAAAATACCAAAATAAGCATTTAAGTGTTAAGAAAAAGATTAATTTAGACTTAATAAAAATAAATGAAAATAAATATTTTTAGAATCCATGTTCTGAAATGAGTTCAAATATATAAAAATATTTATGTTTTAAGTTAATTTCCATCATCAAATAAATCCATGCTTTAATTAGGCTAAAAAGAAAATAAAAATAGATAAATCGAATGCTTAAAGAAAAATAGATTGATTTTAATAATTATAAAGAATGTGATTTTCTCTGGAAATGGATAATTAGACAAGACTTTTAGGATTTCTAAATAGTTAAAAATATACTCGGTTCAATGCTTCATACTAGTCTTTGTATATATATATATATACACATACTCATGTATATGAACAAAATCATAATTAAGAAATGTTTCATGGAAAGAATATTGGCAAAGATGTACATGAATAAGTTGAGCCAATCTTAACATATTCTTAAGTATAAGAGTTCAGTGATTAACAAAAGTAACTAATTTAAATTAAGTTTATAAAAGACTTTATTGTATCATATGCATATAAACTATCGCGACCAACACAGATTAATGTGGGCGGCTTTAAAACACTCTTAGGGTTATTCCTGCTATCGTGAAAAATGAATCAAAGATCATGTATTGTGTAGCCGCAAACTCAAAATGAATCTTGGCTGATTTAAGATTTTCGATATGGTCATTTAGGCTATTTCAACTGCAGATAAAATAACTCGTCTAAATACTAACATATGTGAAACTAGTTTAGTAACACTGTACAAAGTTTATACTACCATATTCTGTAAAAATAATCTTATTCCATTAAGGTTTGCATATTAATCTTATTAGTTCAATATCCTTAAGTGATAATCATTTGCTACGTATTCTTGCCGATTCCGAATAATGTCAACTCTATATTGCCACTTAAGCCTTTTCAACAATGAATATAATATCGCGTCTAAATCCTAAAACTTATGGAATTAGCCCTGTAGCACTCTCCAAAGTATATACTACCCTATTATGAAAAGATAATCTCATTTCACCGTGATTTGCATATTAATCTTGGTAGCTTAATTACCCTAAGTAATCACAATACTTAAGTGCATAATATGAATGAATGAACTTTGAGTTGGAGTGAGAAATCAGTTATTATGACATTTTTATCACCAGAACCTTCTCAAATATCACGTAAATAATGCTAGTAGCCTAAATCAACAGGTTAGCTTTTTATAACTAGAACATTGATTAAATATTGCTTCGAATCTGAATCTAATCAAATGGGACAAGAATCTGTTAAACCTGAAATGATTAAATTATTATAATCTTAACCTATTTTTGCGTCTTGAATTCGAAAATATAAATAAAGAAAATTCACAATCTTTGCATCTTGAATTCGTAAAATAAAATTAATGAATTCATAAAGAGCAATCTCTGTTTCTTGTGAAGAATCTTTATTTGTTCTATCTATCTACTTTCTTTTTGCCCTTATTGAAGTTTATTATTTGCTGTATTTTCCGTTGATCGACGTATAGAACCCGACGCTGTTGATTCCGTCGTCGTCTCCGTCATCTTCAATCTCAGTCATCGTCGTAAACAGTGATTAAGCAAGGCAAGCACCCCTTTGACCATATTGATCCCAGTATGTAATATACTTTGTTTTACTAAACTATTTTATGCATGCTTTTACTTTACGTAAATTGCTATTTTGTGGATCGGGTAGTTATACCTGTTGTTTCATTAACCTTCTTTGATGAATATGACATGTGAACCTTGATAACCCTAGATTGAGGATAGGCATTACTTAATGTCATCATGGGTATATGCGATTACATATTATCCATGCTTAGCCATGCTTTAGAATCAATAAAGCGAGATGATCAAATCAGATTTGTTTCTGAAAATGTTTGGAAATGGCACTTTGTTAGTTCTGGTAACTTTTGATTAAAACCCAAAATAAAACTATGTTTTGATGCGGCGACTATTGGCAATAGCGGATTGTGCGGCAGAATTGCGTAGTGTAGGGTGAAGTGTCGCCGTGTCAAATTAAGGACCGAGCAATGGGGCGCTATTGATCCAAGATTTCCGTGCAACCACAAGGGTGAGTATGGGTAGCCTTAGCTTTGTTAAGTTATTTAGATATGGCTTTGTTCATTGGTAGGCGGAGCTTGCACAAGCATTCGGTTTGGTGCCTTGGAAGGGTTTTCACCCATGCAGCGGTGTCGCCTGCCATGTTTAAAGCGTTGTGTTTGGTGTGTGAAAGTGGATCCACGACTCGCGTGTGTGTTTCTAGTTCTATGGCGGGGATTAACGTCCTGCTGGTCAAAGCCATGTCTAGGTAATGTAACAGCTATGTATGATCGCTCATTCGCATACTCTTGTATGGCGATCCACGGCTGACGTGGTGAGATGATCATTCCTTGTGGGTAAAGTTGTACACCTCTGCAGAGTGTAAATCTAATCGATTAGCCGCGCCCGCGGTCATGGGCACTTGGTGAAGTCATTCCAATGTTAGATGTTTTGCTATTTTCAAAAGGACTTGGTATCATTTGTTTTGCAACTGTGCTTTTCGTCAAAGGGCCGACATTGATGGATTTCAGGATATGGAATGTTCATTACTCACGTCATGGAGGACTGTGAGTGTTACTATGCTTTACTTATTTCATATTAAACTTGCTCTTACAAATTCCGTTTGCAAATAACTTGGTTTACAATTAAATTTCGCTTTATGCAAATTAACTGTAGTAGCCTTTCCTTTGAATTGGCCTGCATTTATACATTTGCAATCAAGTCTTGCGGAGTACGAAAGTACTCACCCTTGCTTAATTATTATTTTAGGTGGATGAGTTAGCGAGGCTTCGAGTCTCTTGTCGTTGCAGGTTGCGGGATCTTCTTCAACGTATTCTATCTGGAATTTATACCTTGTCGGGTTACTGCTGGGTCGGATAGGCAAACTACAAGATATTGCTTCTTTGCTGCTAATCTCTTTAATTGTAAGCTTCTCTTTATATATTAATTTCCGCTGTAATTATTTGTGGTATGCAGTTGTGATTCCAATTGTTGTAAACATGTGAGTGCTAGCTACTGATCCAGGGAATAGCACAGTAATCACATGGAGGTTCCTGTTCATCAGAACGGGGTCTCACACAACAAAGCCAAGAAAAGAGACTCAATCGGTGCAAAAGATGCGCTTCTCAAGGTTACCAAACAAATGTGCATCGCATAGAGCATTAAAAACAGCATGTAAATGGTCAAGATGTTCATAAAGTGACTTGCTATAAATCAAGATATCATCAAAGTACACCACCACAAATTTTCCAATGAAAGGGCGCAAAACTTCATTCATCAAGTACATAAATGTACTAGGGGCATTAGTCAAACTAAAAGGCATAGCTAACCACTCATACAAGCCAAATTTAGTTTTAAACGTCGTCTTCCATTCATCTCCAAGTTTCATACGAATTTGGTGGTAGCCACTTCTCAAATCAACTTTAGAAAACATAATAGAGCCACTTAATTCATCTAGCATATCATCTAACCTAGGAATAGGATAATAATATCTAATAGTTATGTTGTTAATGGCTCTACAATCAACACATATATGCCAAGATCCATCTTTATAGGAACCAAAAGGATCGGAACAACACATGGACTGAGGCTCCTAAGTACATACCCTTTGTTAAGTAAGTCTTGCACTTGACGCTGAATTTCCTTAGTCTCCTCTGGATTGGTCCTATATGGCGCACAGTTGGGCAAAGATGCTCTCGGGATCAAGTCAATTTGATGCTCAATTCCCTAATTGGTTAGGGGAACACATCCTTATACTCCTGCAAAAGGTTAGTAACCACATGAGGCAAGGAAAAAGGCATACAATCCAAGGAAAACAAAGCCTCCTCGCAAATCAAAGCATAGCAACAAGGGTCATTCACATCCATGTCAAGCAAATCTAATTTTGTAGCTAATATAACAACACCTTTCAATTTAATTTCAGATTTTCTAGAGCTAGTTTCTCTCTTGTTAGGTGGAGTTAATTCTTTATCTATAATCTGATTTTTACTCTCATCACTAGCCCTCTTCTCTCTTTTAGCTCTCTTTAGCTCATCTTTTAATATGGCAGCGGGGGACATGGGTTTCAACACAATTTTTCTTCCTTTGAATATGAACGTATGTTGATTTTTCCTACCATGATGAACATCATCATGGTCATATTGCCAAGGTCTACCTAACAAAATAGAACATGCTTGCATAGGTGCAATATCGCAATCAACATGATCATGGTATGAACCAATGGAAAAATGCACTCTCACAACCTTTGTTACCTTGAGCTTACCACTTGAATTAAATCATTGGATGTAGTAGGGATGTGGCCCTGTGGGTGTGGAATTGTGGTCAAGCTAAGCTTCTCGACCATCTCCATACTAGCAAGGTTGTTGCAACTCCCTCCATCAATGATGACCCGAACCGAACGCTGCTTGACAAGAAACTTGGTTTGAAATAAATTGTGGCATTGGTTCTCTTCATCACGCTCTATTTAGGCACTAAGCATACACTTGACAATGATGCTCATGTACTTATTCGACATTTCAACACCCAAATGCTCCTCGGCTAAGTCATCTTTGCTTTTTACACCTGCAAGGTTAGTGGTAACCAAAGCATATTCATCCTCAATTTTACTAGCAGAAGTATACTCACCATCATCTCTAACAATGAGAGCTCGTTGACTTGGACAAGCATGCATGAAGTGTCTAAATCCTCTGCATCGATGGCATTGCACATCACGTGTGCGACTGGTGGAAGCAACCGAAGAAGCACTCTTGGCAGGGGTTTGCACCGTGGCTGTTTTGCTTGTCTCGGGAGTGCACGAAGGAGTTGAAGTGGAGGTAGGGGCAGCGGGACGTCCACGGTTGGAGGGTGGAGGTACACGACCAATAGTGGAAATAGAAGATGCCTTGGCTTGCACATGGCCTAGCCGTGGGGTAGAAGAGTCTCCAAACTATCCTCTCATCCTAGAGTGGTGTCCCTGTGCCTCCCTTTCAGCTTTGCAAGCAAGATAAAACAAACGGGTGATAAAATTGTAATCTTTATAATCAAGAATGTCTTGTATCTCCCAGTTAAGCCTAGCATCCTCACCCTCTAAGCCACAACGCAACATACCGATTTGCAATTTTTGGTAATACTCTTCTACAGATTTGTTGTCTTGGTTTAAGCGTTGCAAGTTGTTAAGTAAATCATGAGCATAGTAGGAAGGTACAAATCTAGCTCTCATCAATTGTTTCAATGCAGCCTAAGTTTTAGGAAGGTTGTTTCGGTTCCTACAAGTTTCTCTCCACCAAATGGAAGCAAATTTAGAGAATTCACTAGTGGCTGCCCTTACCCTCCTATCTTGTGGGAAATCATAGCATTCAAACTTTTGTTCAACCAAAAGTTCCCAATTAAGGTATGCATCAGGGTCATATTTACCATTGAAAGAAGGCATGATAAATTTAATTTTTGCAAGCGGATCAGCACATACCTCCCTTTGTTCTCGCTGATTTCTACCCATACCTTGGTGGTTGTGGTGGAGTCGATGGTGGTCACGATCATTGTGGGGGTTGTAGGTGCCATTAGATTCTGTATTTGCTGGGTAGTTGTTCTCTTCGCAGGCCGCCTCATCGTCCGAAGCGTGAGCAGTCGATGGAGGATGATGGCTAGGAGCACCATCTTGTCTCGGTGCATCATGGGCAGCAGGGACAACAAGGCGATTTTGCCCCTCAAGTTTCTCAACACGTGTGCGAAGCTCCGCGATGTTGTCGTTCATCCTATCCATTGCCGCATGGTTGTCTTCAGCGTGCTGGTTGAGTAAACGCTCAAAGTGCTGAAGTATACTTGTCTTTAAAAACCGCAAGCGAGGAGTGAGAGGATCATCTTGTTCTTCTTTTCGGTCAGGACTCCTTTGTGAATTTGCCATGGTTAGTAACATACAAGGAGAAAGACAAGTATATGTGAAGTCCTATGCACTACTAGGTGTTGAAAGTGTCAAATCTCTCTCACTCAAACTTTAGCTTGTTCTTACAAGTTCTTACCATGCAAGAGGAGGCACAATCGGTGGCTAGTTCGTGACCAACCGAGCTAGAATGGTGGTAAAGTGATCACAAGGTTTTGCACTTGTTTGGTTAGTAGAAAAGGTAGAGCTTGGATAGGCAAATATATGTAGCAAAGGATGGCAATCAGTTAATCTCAGAGGTTACTCAAAATTGAATTATAGTTCATAACTAGCACTTAGCCTAAGTTGCTGATCAAACAAGAAAGGATGATAGGCTAAAACCAGTATGTAGCAATGGATACAAGAGGTAGTCACGAAATAACTCAAATATATGCAATATGGAACTTGAAAGCACAGGATTGGTAACAAATTGGAAATTTACTAATTTCTGTCCACAAGACAGCAAGTCGGTATTTTGCTTGTAAATTTTTATCAGATGCCTCTTTTTCAAATATTCTTTTTTTTGTTTTCCAATAGCATTTGCTATAACCTTTCTTCAAGGTCAACTTTCTGAAAACTGACTAAAAAATTTACACAAAAATCACAAGTGCTCACAGTTGCAGATTTCAGAACAACAGCAAAGGTCATATTCCCAACATCATAACTTTTTACTGATTTTATGGATTGATGTCAAAATTGGTAGGAAGATGAAACGTTCGAAAAAAATGTTGCAGTGCTACGTACAACATTTGGTTTTAATTCATACCGGAGAAGAAACCATAAAAACTTTTGTAATCAGGAGAAATAGATGTTTGATCTTGTAGCACAATTTTCTTTTATTGCTTGACCTTTATGTTTCGTTACCAATTTTATTTTTCGTAGCAACGCACGGGCATTGATCTAGTCTTTACTATATAAAGGGAGAGTTTCTTCCTACGTCATTTCATCAAAATTACCCACTTTTGCCACTGCTCTTTAATTACCCGCCTTTGCCCGCGTCACTTTATCAAAATTACCCACCTTTGCCACAGCTTTTTAATTACCCACCTTTCTCACTGCTCTTTAATTACCCACTTTTGCCACTATTATCACTCTTTGCAAATAATTTTTTATCGTAAATTGAGTTTCCGTTGCAACGCACGGGCACATGGCTAGTTACATAGAAAATTCAGTTGAACCTGATATGAAAAAGAGATACCAAATCAGCACAAAGTAGCTGAACTAGTTCTAGAGCAACAGACTATAAAACCTTTCTAAAAGTATAAATGACAACTCATACGCCATTGTTGATTGTATGAATCATTGACTGATCTTTACCACCTAATGAGACATTTGACAAAAAAATCCACAATATTTGGAACAACATCAAGCACAAGTAGCTCCTTTTTTTTTCAGAAGAACATAAGCAATGTTAATTACTTGATAAGCCTTACAAAACTACGGTCCTAAAATAAACAGACCTAAAAAAATAAACATATAGAATGCAGAATCTAATTTGCTCTGAGTTAGCAACAAAAATACACTTGATTGTTTTATTGCCTGTTTGTGTAACATCACACAGCCCTCTATTCATCAAATTATTTAATTTATTATTTAAATGATTATTTCAAATTTGTAACACCCCAATTTTTGAAATTTTAAAGATTAAATATTATGTGTTTGCAATTTGTGATTTTTATGAATTTTCTGGATTTAATTGGATTTTCTGGGATTGATTTGAATTGATTCAAATTAAAAGTATTTTGTTTTGCCAAAAACTAATTATGATTAATTAAGTTAAAATAAAGTCTTTCTAAAAATATTTTATTTGGGGCCAGATTGTCTCAAAGTAAATTTTGGAGACTTTTTCTGGGAATTTCTCTGATAATACACTTACCTAAAGAAAATAGAATTAATTATTCAAGAAGAATCAAAGGAAACAATCGATAGCCGTTCTTGGAAGAAAAAGGGGCAATGCCAAGCCATGGATTCCCGATCAAACGGCTAATGAATCAAGCCGTAGATGTCGTTGTGGGAAAGAATTTGGCCCACGCCACCACAGATCGGAGCTGTTCGATTTGCCAGGCGTTGAAACCATCAAAGACTCGGAAGACCAGGCGCGTGCCTGAAAATCGGCAAGGACACGTCCGGGCGAGAGACCAGGTGCGTGGCCAATTTCAATTACGTTAGCGCCAAAAGCGGTCGGTGGACTCGGGTCTCTAGTGCGCGGGAAAAGTATTTTTGTGCCAGCGTCGAAGCCGTGCCGGCGCGGGAGAAGTACGTGACGAGTCCACTCGTGCGACCAGCGCCGAAGCTGTTATCGGCAGGAGCTGCGAAACGTGACCGAGTTGAACACGTTGGCGCCAACATCGAAGACACGCGAAGAGTTTCCGGGCGGGAGAAGAACAGCTGGGCCGGCGCGTGGACGACGGGCTGGACGTGGCGCCCAAATTCAGTAGGAGCAGTACGTGGCTGAGACACACACGGAATGAGGCGCCGAATTCGGTAGGCACTCGGAGAGTTTCCATCTGCGCGGGAAAAGAAAAAGGAAGGCAGCGCCGAGATTGGCAAGGTTCGGAGTCCTGGGCGCGCGGGATAAGGACGCCTGGGGCTATTTAAGCAGCGCTTGAGCAACGAAAGAAATAAGCGACCAGAAGAGGAACCGAGCGAAGAAAGAAAAAAGAAGAGAGTTGCGAGCGTGAGCCGAGTCGTCGCCGAAAGAAGCGAGCGGCAAGAAAAATCGCTGGCGAGCGGGTTGTGTCGTCCAAGGAAAATCGAGAGCGATCGAGGAGTTGCGCCAGCGTTCGTTGGATTTCACGAAGGATAGCAGCGCACAGGCGTTGCCGGAGGAATTGAGCGGCAAGGAAATCGGGAGCATCAAGCAAGTCGCGTTGTCGAGGAAAAGTCGCAGGCGTCGCTAGGAGATTTCCGAGCGCGTGTTGCCGAGGTCGTCTTCGTCTCTGGAGAATTCAAGCCGCCGTCGCCGCATCGCCGATCGGGAGTTTCGTCAGCCGTCGGATCTTCAACGAGCGATCGGGATTAAGTCGTAACGTTCGGAATCGGTAAGAGTCTCATATTAAATACCAACCGTTGGATTTAGATCGGACGGTTGATATTGAGTCACGTAGTAGATTTACCCATAACCGTTAGATTGAGTTCATCAGTCTAGATTTCGCTACGTTTTGTCCGTACAAGCCGGGGCGGGAAAATTCGGATTTTCTTTATCAAAATAAGTCGGAAAGATTTAGAAATTCTAATTCCAGAGTTTAGTTTATTTTCAAAACTTCTAAATGCTATATCTTTTGTATTTTAACTCCGATTTGGGTAATTCGAATTTCAAAAAGTTTGTAAGATTGAGATCTTTCCAATGGTGGATTTTATTTGAATTTTCGAGTTCATTTGCTATTTGTTCTTGGTGTTTATTTGCTATTTCTCTCGATTCGCGAGAGCGTTGAGTTGAGCGAGGTGTCGGAAGAAGGATTATTATTTCAAGAGCAATCTTGAGCAATACCAGGAGCTTAAGCAAGGCAAGTTGTGCTTTGATCATGTTGCACCCATAAACTAGATTGCATGCTATTTTGATTTACCTTATCACTTGTTATTTTATGTGTACAAATGATTTCAACATAAGTTTGGGATTAGCTATCATACCTTTTGAATTACACCCTACCTTGCTAGTTGTATGTCATGATCCACTTGTCACCCTAGGTTGGTTCACTATAGTTGGTTAATAACGAAATCAACATGGATGGTTAGATCGAACTAGAATTGCTTAGCCATGCCACGTCATCACATGTACTTGAATTTTTGATAAATAATCTTGACTAATGGAATATGGAACAAAGTCCTGAATTTGTGTGTCATGTGTGGTCACACGATGAGATTGAGTTGTGGTGGCAATGGATGTCGCATAGCGATATTGATTTGTTGATGGCACGTGGTGCTTGGTAATCAACCTGGGTGGTTATGATTTTGGGTCGAAGCAAGTGGCAAGGGCAGGATGCCTGGTGGGCCCGATGGGCAAAGGGTATGTGTATGTCTTGCTTTGATCAAACCATAAGGACACCTTGCGAGCCTTTGACCTGAGTCAATCATGCAACCACATGTTGTTATGGGGCAACCTAGCTGACTAATTTGCAATGTCTTAGCTTGAGTACTATCGTGGTGGAGTGGTTCATCCTTTTAAATGAACCCGGATGGCGCAAGAGGGGGCTCTGTTGTGGTTTTCAGACCCTTGGTGTTGAAACCTTAGCGGGTAATCTTGGGTTAAGATGATGCATTGTAAAGGCTTTGTCGTGATCTCTTCACGACACACCAAAGGAAGTGTGTTGTCGCGTGGCAACAAAAGATGATCATGTCGTGTGGGTAAAGTGCAAACCTCTGCGAGTGTACAAACTATTCGGATAGCCGTGCTCACGGTATTGAGCAATGCTCGGGATTACTGATCAAGGGTTTAGATTTCTTTTTGAAAATTTGGGATGGATGGCGGGTTGCCATGGAAAATTGAATCTTGATTTAGGGTGAAACTTGGTTTACTTGAGAATCATGAATCTATTACTTGTTACTATTTGTTTCTTGTCTTTTCAATCTATTAATGTATGTGTTTCAAATCTTTGCCATCGCTTATGAACCATAAGCCTTCCTTTGGAATAAGCTCGCATATAGTTATAATAGAAATGCATTCATGCACAACTTGTTGAGTACGTGTTGGTGTACTCACCCTTGCTTAACAACCAACAACAATGGAGGAATCATCGTTGGAGGAGGACTTACAGTGGGCCAGCGTGTCACTAGGCCAATCCTAGTCGGTTACTGTGGTGTCTTGATGGGACATCTACGTTTTCTACTACTTTCATGTATTTGTCTCATTGATCTTATTATTGCCTTGTGAAATTTGGTTAATGTAAGTAATCATAAGATCATACACTAGTTATATTCAATCAATAAAGTCTTATTATTCTTATCGTTGTGTATGATATGATGCTTACCGATGTTAAGCTGTGTGCACTAGCGTTTGATCCTGGGACTAGTGCGGAAAAACACAGTGGATTTGAATGGTTGAATTCGGGTCCTTACAAAATTCGAGCTAATAAGGCATTATTGAGTCGAGCCTTGCTAATGTTTTTTCATTAGAAATAAACTTATTTTAATTTTAAAATTATTAACTATTATATTCAAAGCAATTTTTATTCCAGCCCTAATGAGTTTTTTTTTCAGAACTATCAATAGATCATGCCCACGGTACATGGCAAAGGTGTGCTAATAATTCCCTCCACACCTGAGCAATGTGCGACAATCAGGAAGGGGCTGATTTCCCACGTGGGCCTGGATGGGCTTTTGCACGCAGTTGTCAAAGTTATACCAAAGGCTATCCCAATTTGATTTTTAAAATAATATATTTCGATATGGGTCTATACTGATATACTATTTTGGATTTAATATAATAATATATATTTATAAGTATACATACGTTTAATTTTATATACGCCAAATTTATTTATAATATTACTCAAAGTATATAGTATTACTATCAAATATAGCATATAGTTTAATAAACTATATTATTAATTTCATCGGTATGACTGGTATTGACCGGTATTGAAGCCAGTATGATGGTATCCAACCGGTATGACTAATATTAACTAGTATCAAGCTGGTGCAATATGTAGCGATGCTTTGTATCAGTTTAGAGACCAAAATTGTATATACCTACCGGTACCGGTATGTTATCGATACCTATCCTTTTGCATGCTACATGGGCCGTGGTACCTGAACCCCAATTCCCTCTCTGTCCTCACGTTTTTCAGACACGCGGCTGACTGGTACGCCATACACACATACATTCAGGCCATAGTTTTAAAAAGGGTTAATCAGATATATGCCACTGCAGGAGGGTTATTCGAGATTTGTCATCGTTCCTTTCGTATTTCTAGATTTGCCATTACGAAACCGTGTTTATTCTAAATATGCCATTGCAAGCGACACGTGTCACTTCTAGTCAAACTGAGCGCAATTCGGACGATTTTGCCCCTCCGCATCAAAGTCTTGTCAGAATTTTGTAGAAATCTCTAAAAAAAATGTGAAGCTAAGATTTTTACCTTGGTGACCCGAGATCCTCATCTACCTCTGGTAAAAATATAAAAATTAAAACTTACATTTAAAACTTTTGGAAATTCAAAAATAGAAAAATAAAGTTGAAAATAGCAATGTCAGAATTTTTAAAATTTAAATATAAAAGATAAAATTTTTAAAACTTTATATAAGATTAATAATACTATTTCAGATCTTGATAAAAATTTTCATAAAATATTAATACCATTTTAGCGTTAAATTAAATATAAAATAAAAATAGACGGAGGGCAAAATCGTCCAAGATAAATTTGAGTCATGCGCTCGGTTTGACCGAAGTGACACGTGTCTCTGCAATGGCATATTTAAAATAAACACGGTTTCGTAATGGCAAATCTAGAAATACGAAAGGAACGATGGCAAATCTCGAATAACCGATTCCTGCAGTGGTATATATCTGATTAACCCTTTTAAAAAACAGACCGGTGATCGAACCGGCCGCAAGGACAGCTCACCGGTCGGACCGTTGGGTTTTGTAAATATTAATATTTTAGTAGCTTATAGATGCATTTAGTTGGTATAATCGTTATTTTTGGACATTTTTACGTATATTTCAGCCTACATGATTAGGTGTTTGCACACGTCAGAAGAGGCATTTGCCTCAGATTAAAAGCATAAGAAGTAATGAAAGGTTGTATGTCGAGAAAAAAAAAGAAACATAAAACGTATAGAGCATGGTGGGTCGACTTGCTTAATGAGGCATGTGTTAGACCCATTAATGGTTGAAACTAGGTGTGCAATGTGCCCGTGCGTTGCTACGGACAGAAGAAATCGTTGACACCGGCAGAGATTCTAACAGAGAAATGAAATCTTTTTTGGAAACACCCTCTAGAAAAAGGAAACTGTCGACGATTCGGGACTGGGTCCCCCGCCGAGCTTACTTGTTGAATGAGGGATCAACGTGAGGCCCCTTTTCCGCAAGGGGTACGCGTCTGAGAGTATGCCGCGCAAGGAAACGAGGTATGCGAGACAATCAGAAGGCACGGGGGTCAATTTTTCGCTGGTTCGGGTCTCTCACGGTGGAGATAACAACCCTACGTCCAGTAGATTTCACTAGTATGCGAGGGGGGGTACAATGCGCTTGCTAGGGGCCCTTAGAGGTCCTAAGGAACCTGCGAGCAAGCTCTGTGCGTGGGTGTGTGTGTATTACAGAAATTTTCCAACCCTCAATCCATCGTGGGAGGGGGTATTTATAGGGAATTACAGGAGACAAATCATTTATTACAGGGAGCACGCTACTGTAGAGGACGTACGCAGACCGCGCACGCGCCACCCGCCGGATACCACGCGACGTGGGCGCAGTGGGCGTGGACCAAGTCAGAGCGGACCGTGGCGGCGCGGATCCTGGGCACGCGATCCTTGAGCCGCCATGCATTTAATGCCACGTCGCCTTGTCGAGGACCCCCGAGCTGGCTTGCCCGGGGCCGGGGTGCACGAAGGTCGGTCCTGCATACGTTGTCCGAGCAAGGGCAGGGTCGGTTGGTGCCGGGCTTCGATGGTCGTCTTGGTACAGTGTACCCAATCCCCGACAGAAACCGAATAATAATAATTTTTAAAAATCACAAAAGCTTGATCATGACCTATTTTTTAATGGTAGCTCAGGCATGCTCTCAGAGCCTTATAACAATTTTAAAGAATTTACAAATTTAGTAGCTCAATTAAATCTATGAACTTACTTTAAATGTGTTAGTAGTATTATCAGAATTTTTAAAAATTGCAAAAGTTTGATCGTGATTTTAAATTCTATAATATCGTAGGCATGCTTTCAGGACCCTTTTAAAAAATCTTTAAGAATTTGCAAATTTAGCAGCTCGATTAAATTAGCGAAGCTGCTTTAAATGTATTAATAGCATTGACAAAATTTTTAAAGATCGCACAAGTTTGATCATGTCTGAATTTTTTATAGTAGGTCAGGCATACTTTAACGATCAATCTAAAAAAGTTTAAAAAACTTACAACATGATTAAATAGTTGTTGGCGCCAAAAACGTGAAGAGGATTTCGCCCACAACACACCGCATTTAACAAGGTTCGCTTTTATGAAGGCACAATCGATTTGACCTCGCAATCGATAAGGAGGATAATGTGAAATTCGATTAAGCCGATCCTCGGCGAATCGGCTAAGAATCAAGAACCAAACGAGTAAAGCCGATTAGAAGGGTAACTAGATTAGTCGATTAAGACTAATCCGGGGTAAAAGGTAGATCGATTCGAAAAGGCGTCTGCGCAAAGAAGATGTAATAAATCAAACCTGAAGAAATCGATGATGATCAAACAATCGGCGATTCGCAACTTTATTTGATCAATGTCGACTTACAGAGGAAAGATTACAGAGCTAAAGACTAAAAACTATGAAAGAAAAATAGCAGATGTGTTTTTGTTGTGCGTTGTTCTTCCAAGCAGCCCTAGCGCGCCTTATATACCCGCCAGCCGATCCGAGTCCTGATCCAACACGTCAATGAAATCCGAATCGGCTTTGTAGTTTCCTATTTGGACTCTGTTTCCAAATATCATCCATATGTTTATCCAAATCTTTTAAGGCGCTTCGTGTTGTATCCAAACTCATGCCTTTCTGCCGATTCCTGTCGTGGTTCCCAAAAACTGGTGCAAACATATGCCCCCCATTTTTGGAAGATAACTTATTATCTTTCAAAAATCAATCGGCTTCTTCATCTATCGGCTTCAATATCCATTGGCTTCTTCCTTATTGTTTAAAGAACTGCTCCGGTAACTGTTGTTTTAATTGCGCCGTCAAAATCTCGGTGCGGTTTAATGGCAGGTGTCGCCTCGAATTCATTTCCCGCCAATTTTACTTTTTCACCGCACTATATATATATGCGGGACCCCTACGGTCATTTTTACGCTTTCCAGCTCTCGCAATTCCTGCAATCGGCTTTCATTCTTCGGTCGGCTTCTCCGCTCCAGACTTCACTGCACCAGCAATCAATCTTCCTTTTTCCCCAATCGGCTAAATGGATCCTTCTCATGTACTGATCTCGATTCCTAAAAGTAAAGACCAATACTACCTAGGGCCGATAGGAAATTGGACCGCTGATACTGTAATCAACGAAGAAATCCCTAGACTTCCTCTATCGGCTAAAGATTACAACATAACAAAATGGGGTAAAAGCTTTAGGGCTTGGCCAACAGCTTTGAAAGGGTGGAGAAGATGGTACATCAGGGTATCGGCTCAAAAAAGAGAGGAATGGGAAAGAATGGGTATATCTTGAGTGCCTCCCCCTAAGTTTAATCGAATCCGAAGCCAATGAGCCCCTAGTGGCGCGGCATGTTATTTTTGGTCAAGCACCTTCAACGCTTTTCTTTTCGAGCTGGTCCCATCGGCCCAACACTTCTAGATGTAGCAGAATTGTGTTACCTTAGGCCTGATGGTGACCAATTATCGACTTTAGTGGCAAGCCTCAAGATAAGTTGATCCGATCCAAGGGCGAAGGATGGGCAAAGTATATTCAAAGATAATAACAAAGTGAATGGTGGTATTTACCAAGAGCATACGGCCTTCTGAACCTATGGCTGGATCGATTGTATTCTCGGGCGCATCCTCGGTCCAACACAAGTGTACGGTGTTGGCAGAGTACCGTGAACGGCCGTCGGCTTGCACTCGGAAAAATGCTTCTTGGAGCTGTTTATCAAATGATGCACGTTATCAGGAGCCGGCTTTTTTCTGGATTTGGTCAGTATGTGCTTGGTAATGTTGGCGGCCCATTGTGGTTCATTCAATTGTGGCTCTATAGCATCTTTGGCCGATCGTTGATCTCGGAGCACTTGGAGGACACAACCTTTCCCCGTGAAGACTATCCGGAAGGCTCTACTCCCCAATACAGAGCTAGCCGATCACTCGGGGAAAGACTTGTGATGTGTACCGATGGCGATGTCGAATCACTCCGGTGCATTTCAAGAAATATCCGCCATTTTTTCAAGACTTGGACAACACAACCTTTGGTCAAGAAGATTTTTTCCCTTACAAGAACGCCAATCGATTTCCAATAGCCTTCATTTCTTCACTTGATGTCGATAGTTCCTCAATGCCAAGATCGACTCTAGACTCATGTCGGATTTTCATCTCACCCTGCATCTTTCATGTCAGCTTAAACTCCCGTAACAGAACATTCCAGCCAACATATGAATTTTATCACCCTTCAGTATATGCCCGTCAATTGGGCTTTGGTCAAGTGATACCATCTTTGCCGATCCTTAGTCGTCTCGAGCCCAGAGCTAAAGTGACAAACGGAACGGCAGCAGACTTAATTTTGGAGTTAACCGACGAATTTCAAGTTCTCGGTTGCCGTGACTTTTTCCGAATTCTCGCAGAGCAAGCCATTTCTCGCTTGGTGGACACTTATATCGAGGCTCTTTACTTGGATCGCATAACACCGTCATTTTGTTATAGAAAAGTTCCTTCCCGACTTCCATGAGCCAACGATAGTACCTAGCAAAGAAGCTCTAGTGAAGATAGCTCGAGATCCTTCCAGCTCATCGGGTTATACTAACTCATCCGTAGTCAGAGGTATCGGCACTTTTTCTTACGTTTTTCATACTTGATATCGCTTCTTGGTCATGTTTTTAACCGTCGGTCTTGCTTTTTCCAGATCTTTGCAGCTTGGTAAGATCTGTTGCCCATCGCCGATGAGCCCAAAAGAAAAAGATCGATCAAACAACAGTTTGACCGGTTATTCTTTCTCGGCGACCTCGGCCCGAGCCCATCATTGTCGATTTTGCAAAAGGCCGACACTTGAGTAAACACTTTAAGCCGATAATCACAAGTTTTTCAAGCCTTCGATTCGCTTTTAATGCTGACGTGATTTAATTTTTGCAGAAAAACCTAAATCGACGAAGGCTCCAGCCCGTCGACAAAAACGTACAGAACAAAGTGCTGAGAGATCCCCCAAAGCATCGGCTTTTGCAGAGGTAAATCTTTTCTCTTTAATGAGTATTTTATATCGATTCATAACTCAGCTTTTATTGGTTTTTCACCGGGCGACGCCCCTCGCAAGCGCGGGGTCTTGGCCGATCTTGAGATGCCCTGCCGCGATCCTCGATATTGCCTCCAAAGACGCTCCCCTCCTCTTCGCCGCCCTCGGTGACCACCAAAGACACTACGCAGGAAGAATCAACCCTGATGACTTGCTCGGCTTCACCCTGGACAAGCTAGCCGACCCGGAAGGGATTGCCCCCGACGACTATGCAGCTGATATCCGTAACATTATCACGGTCTCTCAGAAGGCATCCGCCGCAGCTTGTCCAATCGGCCCGAATATGCGAGAAAAATTGAATCGCTTTTAAGCGTGATTTCACCGAGGCGGTTATCTTGGCCGATGCTCAACCAATTCGTGATGCAATGGCCGTTGTTGAAGCCGATCTCCCGCCTGAGGCCCTGAAGGCCATCTTGGACGTTTGTCATATAGATGAGAGGTGGGCGGAAGTTGAAGTCAGAACGGCGAGTAGCACAACGAGAAGCTCAAGCAATGAACCAACGCCGCCGATGAGTTGGTGGCGAGCATTAAAGGCCAAGAAGAAGAAGTATGACGAAGATTCTTCTACCCTTAAGGCCGCCAAGTCCTCAACAAGAAAACTAGAATTGACAAAAAGCAACCGAGGAGGAACTAGCTAAAGTGGAAGAACAACTTGCAAACAATCTTGTCTTGGTGACTGCTATTTCAACATCCCCTAAAAGCCGAAGGTCGATATTGGCCTCGCCAGAAGTGAAGGTGAAAGAACAATCGCCAAAATTGTTCCAGCGTTCGACCGCCAAAGCCGATGAAGACATTATATACGCATCATCAAACATTGGCCAAAGCCGCCTGCAAGACTATCGGCTTTGGGGGCTAGAATCCCTGATCGGGCATGTAATTCATTGGCGACGTATGTTTTAAAACAATGTTGTTTTTTTGTACTCTTCGTAATACTTTCAATCGGTCAGATAACCGATAATATTTGCCTTTGTTTAAATCGGTCATTAACCGATTTATTCCTAAATCTTTTATGTCAGATTTCAATTACGACCGATCCAAACAATAGGGTGGTATTGCTTTAGATACTTTCGTTAATCGCCTTTGGTAACACCAATCCTTCAAGCGTTTCGAGTATATACGCGTTTCCACCAACGAGCCGATTTATCTT
Source organism: Guadua angustifolia (assembly GCA_036346375.1). Lineage (NCBI taxonomy): Eukaryota > Viridiplantae > Streptophyta > Magnoliopsida > Poales > Poaceae > Guadua > Guadua angustifolia. The sequence continues at coordinate 56,064 of JAYEVE010000165.1, forward strand.
ATATGGTCTTTCCCAGGTAGGTGACCACTTGCCGAATCGATTATCTTTAGAGCCGATCGGCAATATTGTTTTCCAAACCAAATCGGCTTCACTGAAGGATTTGGGCACAACTTTTTTGTTATAGGCTCTTGCAACTCTCTCTTTATTCTTTTTAAGTCGATTCAAAGTGACCAATCTTAGCTCTGCCAAGTCATCCAAGTTGTATAGCATCAGCTCTTTGTATTCATCAGCCGACAGATTATTCTGCTTCACTACTCGCATCGACTCAATATTTATTTCTACGGGCAACACGGCCTCCTCGCCATATACCAACTGATACGGCGATAATTTAGTTGATCCGTGAAGCGCTAGCCGATAGGCCCATAAAGACTCCGATAATGTAGAGTGCCAAGTTCGAGGCTTTTCATCAATTTTTCTCTTAATCAGCTTGATCAAAGTTTTGTTAGACGACTCGGCTTGTCCATTAGCCTGAGCGTAGTATGGCGAAGAGTTAAGCAATTTGATGCCCAAGCTTTCTGCGAAGTTCTTAAAATCGTTAGACATGAATACAGTTCCTTGATCGGTTGTAATAGTCTGAGGGATACCGAATCGATGGATAATGTGTTCATTAACAAAGCCAATAGTTTCTATACTGGTGACTTTTTTGAGTGGAACGGCTTCAACCCATTTTGAAAAATAGTCTATGGCTACGAGTATGAACTTGTGGCCTTTGCTGGATGCTGGGAATATTTGGCCGATTACATCTATCCCCCATCCTCTGAACGGCCATGGCTTAACAATTGGGTATAAAGTCGATGTCAAAGAAGTTGTACATTCCCAAACTTTTGACAACTTTGGCACCCCTTGTAAAACTTGAAACAATCTTCTAACATTATCGGCCAAAAATACCCAGTTCGTCTTAGGATCCACTTTATCTTGTGAGCCGATTGATGCGCGCCACAAATTCCTTCATGAATCTCTCCCATGGCTACTTTTGCTTCCTCGTCCCCAAGGCATCTCAACAAAGAACCTTCCATTGTTCGATAATATAGCTCTCCTTCCAAAGACAACGATTTTAATGCTTTGTTGACGACTTTTTCGCCGGTAGGTCCGGATGGGTCCATTAGATAAGCTTTTATTTCGCTTCTCCAATCGGCATTAGCGACGCACGTAACTCGCTTTTATCAATCAAATCAAATGCTTCATATCGCTTCTTTTCCTTGTAGCCTCGGTCGCTCGAGCCAATGTGTTGGCTTTGTCGCTCATTTCCCGGGTATATGGTCGATACAAAATGACGAAAAGTGTTGATGATATCAAGACAATGTCAGAGATACTTTGATAGCACCTCATCGTTGCATTTAAACTCTCCTTTAACTCGTTGCACCACCAAAGCAATGAGTCACCATATGCTTCCACACTACTCGCCCGACATCGTTTATCAACCGCAGCTCTTTGAGCAAGGCTTCATATTCGCCCGGTTATTAGAGCATCGCTTGTGTCGATATGCAAACTTGATGTTATGCCCTTTTGGTGAAATCAAGACAATACCTATTCCACTCTCTTGACAAACCGATCCATCAAAAATACGCTACGGTGCTACATCGACTATTCCCGCCATGGTATCATATCCAGCTATGAAATCGCTATCGCTTGGCCTTTAATGGCTTTGGCCGATTCAGATCGCAGTCGAATCTCTGTTAGAGCATAAGCCCACTTCCCAAGTCGCCCTCTCAAGATCGGTGCAGATAAAGATATATTTGACGATGTCGTCAAGATACTACTATGCAAGTTGATGCTAATATATAATGCCTCAATTTCGCACAAGCAAAATACAAGGATAAGCACAATTTTCTATCTGCGGGTACCGGTTTCGCTTCTAGGAGTCGCGGCTTAAGTAAAATATTACTGCTTTTGCCGCCGATTTATCGTGATCGCCAACCGCAAGAAATGAGGTGGGGGTCGAGTGTTATGGGACCCGAGCTGCTTTCGCCGAACTGAGGAAGTAAACGGACGTGAGGATGGTCGGAGCCGACGACACGAGCACGAGACAAGGGTTTATACCGGTTCGAGCCCCGTGAAGGTAATAGTTTATTCCGCCGCTTTGCGGCGGTGATTCTCGCTATATGGGTGTACAAAGAAGTGTTTACAACTCAAGACAAGAATGGAGATCCCTAGCTCGAGCCGCTGTGGTGTTGTGCTTTCTTCGTTGTCCCGAGCTTAGCGCCTTGGTCTTTATATTTCTTCAGGCGCAACGGCCGGAGAGATCCTCGAAGGGCCTTCAGCACCTTGAGGGCCGCAAAGAATCGCCTCGAACTTGCCAAGACTCTAAATCATCCCCACGACTCCGCCTTCCGCAATCACAATCAAATGCTCGATCCGAATCCTAGGTGGACCAGCCTTCAGACGAGACCTCGCCGAGCTCGAGGTCGTAAGCGGGTCGAAGCCTGCACGCCAAGGCTGAGGTCGAGCGCACTCTGGCGCACTCAGTGTCGCGGCCGGGCCTTCCGAGCTTGGGGATCCGCTGACTGACGCAGTTTCGGCCAAGGAGTACCCAACTCGCTGCCTAGCCCCCGAGGCTCTAGGTCGGATGGGACCCTCAAGACGACCTCGAGCCTTATTCTCGAGACGGAAAAAAACCTTCGTAGGTCTTGACTCCTTGGTCGAGGTCGGGCGGAGACCACAAGGCAAGCCTTTTGGCCTCGACACCTGGCGACCTTCGGACTTCTCGATGTTGGTACGGATGTGAATCTGGCAGGGCACTGGCGGCGCCTCGACTCGCAGCCCAAGCCTTAATCGCTCCCGCCAAATCAAGATTTGACACGCTTTTGAGGCGCTGTGGACTGGATTTCACCGTGTTGTGGTTCATAAGCCCAGCCACATCTTCATCAAGAAAGCTCTCGCCTTGAGCCCTTCGTTTTCCAAGTCCTCTCGCCGAGCAAGGTCCTCCTCTCCTCGCACCAAAACCGCATAACCGCCATGACCAAGTTAGAAGGAGCACTGGTCGGACTCGAGGATGAGGGAGCTCGAGTCCTCGGGCCGCTGGACCTGCTTGTATGGCTACCGCCGCAACGAGACCGAGCCATACTTCAAGGATCGATTTAGATCGTCTCGACCGAAAGCACTATATCCTTTTCGCTTATGGACCCCGGAGAGTGAGTTCGTGAAGGTCCTTCCATCGCGACATCGAGCTCATCAATCCGTGCCAAACTCCGCTCTTCTCTCACCATCTTTTCCCATCTATGCGAGGGGTTCCCGGGATTCTCCCGACCCCCTCAAGACTTCTTTTTCGCAGATTTCGCCTCTTCCGCCCGGAAGGACCCCGTGGGATGCCTCTATTCGCCACGGGTCGGCTCAAGTGGGTTTTCCCAAGTTCCACTTCCGGATTCCCTACCGCGGAACGAAAGTGCCGGTTCTACTTGAAGAGGGCGAGGCCGGACGCTGTGTAAGGACCCCAATCGCCAACCGCAAGAAGGAGACTCCGAGTCGGAGGACCTCGAGGTCGACGAGGAGGCCATCGCCTCATTCATATCTCGCTTCCACGCTGCCTCAACGGGCAAAGCGACGCTAACAATTTCTCGCGGAACCGCAGTGTCCTGCCTCAAAGTGAGGGAGCACCTGCTTCGAGATCCGTGGGTCCGACTAATGCGACCCGCAAGGGCACGCCTAGTAAGTCTTCTTGCCCCAAGGTTCTGGCTTATGACACCCCCGACCTTCTCTTGATCGCCGCTGCCTCGCGAAGGTTTAAAGAATCTCGGTCTCCGCCAGATGGTCGAGATGTTTGGGAAGTCGGCGACGAAAGTACGCCATCGCAACCCCGCCCCGAAGAATGTACTTCGCCGAAAGGACGAGGTAAGTCACCCGACCTAGCGCCGAAGTCTTTTGCCCACGAGCCCTTCCTAAGCTTCGCTTTGTACGCAAGCCCACCAGAGTTGCCGGACACGGCCAGAGGATGCTCTACCGCTCGGGCGGGGCGGTGGAGCAAGAAAGGGAAGAAGCGCCTCCACCGGTCGGACTAAGCCGAACGGAGGTGAAGAAACGCCACGCCGGGGGGGACTGCCATGGTAAGGGCCCTTCCGGTCGAGCCCCGAGCTTGTGCTCGCGCTTTGCCGCTTGACGAAGTTTTCCTCGTAGTAGCAGAGCGCCGCCGCCAGTCTTCGAGTACGCCCCAGAGCCTCGAAGCCGAGCCCCGCCGCGGCGTGGTGATGCGGAGCCGCCGACCCCGAGACCTCGTGTCGCGAGGACGCGAAGCGGACGCCTCAACATCGGGCAAAGAAGACCTTCACGACCTTCGACGAGGAGGAGACTAGTGACCTGTAAGCCCTCGCATCCCGGTCTGCGCCGCCTTTTCGTATCTTTTCGCTTAGTGTAAGTTTTGATCGCAGACTCGAAAGCACCCGAGCTCAAATCCTGCCCGCTTTGACGATGGTCGTTGTCCAGTATGCAGTCCGAAGTCCGAGGAGGAGAACGCTTTCGAAGCCGGGTATCACGCGATCGCTCGTGGGGACACGACTTTCGGCCACTTGGTCGGTGAGTTCTACCAAGGGCTCGACGACTCGTCTGAAGAAAACGAGCCCGCTGGGCCATGATCACGACACGGGCGAGGCCCACGACACGATACCGCCGACGGGCTTCCCCGGCCCCGTGAGGGAGGATACTCAGGCCTTGAGGCCACGATTGAAGTGGCCTCAAGACCCCACTCAGCCCACGATCGCCCGGCGTTGAGGCCGCGACCGCCGGTCACGGGGTGATCGGTCATGGAGGCTCCGCAGACCTCCCCAGCCCATGATCGCGGCCGAAGACCGAGGTCGCGGCACCCCAGGCCACGGAGGTCGAGAATGCCGAGGCGGATCCGGCTGCCATCCCCTTGGCGCCGAAGACGGGCGGGTCTCGACCGTGGAGATCGGGCCGGCATCGCCGCTTATGTCTCCCCGCTTGCTGCCTTAACCCACCGGGAGGCAGCGGATAACTGCCGCCCGGGCGGGACCCGAGTCCGGCCAAGTGCGCCATCGGTGGTCGTGGTTGATCCCAGACCGCATGGCGGTTGACGAGGAGGAGGAGATCCTTGCGATCGATTGACGACCGTGAGGACTTCACCCACAAGACGCCGGAGGATGACTCCGCGAGGTAAGGGTCTTCCCGCCAACTTCGTAGCTCGTAGTTTGACCTTGTCCCCTCTCATTTTTGGGCCACCCTTTTCGTCGTGAAGGTGATTGACCATGCCTCTCGAGGGCTACAAGGCCTCCGAGAGCATGCTGTCGTGCTGAGGGGTCTCCTCGACGCAGTAGAGGCGCGGGAGGTTGAGCGCGACCGGCTCGTCCAGACCATTGAGGTCGAGCAGGGGGAGCTCGAGCAGAAGGCCCAAGAGCTCGACGATCTACGCCGGACGATGAGGGCGCAGGAGATAGCCCACGCGAAGAGCTCGAGCGCACCAGGCCTCCGAATGTGACTTGCTTTAAGGCCGGAGCAGAGCGCCAGCACGTTCAGCCACAGCGCTCGAGGCTGAGCGGGCCAAGATCGAAGCTCTGGAGAAGGCTTCCGCGGAGGCGTCGACTCCCGAGCTCAAGGCCAAGATACTCCAGCTCGAGGAGGAACTTGGGAGCGTCAACAAGACGCTTGAAACCGAGCAGGCCAAGGTCAAGGACCTGGAGAGGGCCGCTGCGGAGCAGGCACACTCCACGACGAGGGCGCCCCCCGAGCTCGAGGCCAAAATCCTCGAGCTTGAGGGGAAGCTCGATCGTGCCACCAAGGCGCTCGAGGTCGAACGCGCTAAAGTCGAGGCGCTGGAGAAGGCTCCCGTGAAGTCGCTTGAGCCCGGACTAAGGTCCCCTGCTCAAGAGAAGCTCGAGCGCTGGTAAGAAGCAAATAAGAGTGCCCTGCCCAGCTTGAAGACGAACGACGCCGAGCCGTGGATGCTTCCAAAGAAGCCCTCCAGCCTGTGGTGAGATCGCAACCTCAAGGCAAAGGTGGCCCACTCGAAAGGTGAAAAGCTTGCCCATGAGATGACCGACCAGAAGAAACATCAAAAAGCAAGGAATGTACTAATGTATGGTTTGTTTTGGTGTACAAAGAAACCTCGCCCCTTGTAAACCGTAGCTTGGGATACTTGAAGTCTTTCTTGCTTTGCTTGTTAGCCGCTCCTGCTTTCTAGGTCGTGCACCGATAGGGTAGCCTTACTCAGCCTTCTGGGCCCGAGGTCGAGCGACGATGCCTCCTGCACAAGACTTAAATATGGACGAGAGGCCACGACCGCAAAGTGGAGGAACACCAAGAAGGTAGAAGGGCACGGGCGACATCGTTAAGTAGGTTAGTGTCGAACGGTTTCGCGACCATGCATATCGCTCGACGCCTAAAGCGGCGAGGTTCTCACCGAGCCCGCACAGGAAGAGCTAGATCATAAGAGGTTTGGCTTACGCTTAGCTCATCCGCCGGGGTGAACGCCAAACTCGGCTACTTAGACTAGGAGCAAATGCACTTGCGCACGAAGGTCGTGGTTCAAAAAACAAATGAGGAACCGCTTAAAAAGAAGTAGCAAAGAACATAAGTGGAAGGCATATAAAAAGGGCAAAATGAAAGACCAAATTTTATTGAAATGTGAGGCATAGAGTTTACACATAAAACTTCCGGTCGATCTATATTCCACGTAGCTAGAGAGCTCTCGCCATCGGCATCGCTAGCCCAGAAGCCCTCGCGGCAACTGCTGAAACGACTCAGAGGGGCCCTCCCACCGTGGGGATAACTTGTTGGTGCCGGACGAGCTCAATCCGCCTCGTGGCTAGGTCCCCAACAAGGAGCTTCCTAGGTCGATCGACCGAGACGCATGTCCGCGAAGAGCTTGCGTAGTGCGTTGATCGAAAGCAATGCACGGCATCTTACTTCTTCTGCGAGGGTGAGGTCGAGAGACCGTTTCGTGTCAAGTCAACTTGGTCGACTGTCGACTCGCAGAGCCCAACAGGACTCTGGAGGCAGGACGGCTTCAAGACTTAACACGAAGCCGAAGGGTGTGGACCCCGTGGCTCTACCGGTCGAGTATGCATTAGACCATAGGACGGTGGGAAGTTCTGGCCCACCTGTGCCTTGCCAGATCGACGAGCTCATCCGCAACTCGCCTCTTGATGCCCTGGACACTTGTCTGGCTGCTATGCTCCGCCGCTCCGCTGTTCGGGGTGAGCCACCGGCTAAGCATATTTTGATGCCGAAGTTCCTCGCGAAACTCCCCGAACAACTCGCCGTAAACCGGGTACCGCTTGTCGCGATAAGTTTGTATGGAACCCCGTGACTGTGACCACTTAACAAAGCGGAAGAAACGAATACCGCCGAAAGCGCTTATGGTCGAGGACGGGTTCACTTCGATCCACTTGGTGAAGGTGTCCACAGACGACAACGTAAACTTCTTCCCCTGCCTTGAGGAAAAGGGCCGAGGATGTCCAAATTTCGTGTCAAGAAGGGCCAGCGAAGCGGATGGTCCGGAGCGCGTGAGCGGCCGATGCGATCTCTGTGCGTGGAATTGGCATGCTCGGCAAAAGTGACGATATCACGAGCATCCTCAAGCGCCGAGGGCCAATAGTATCCCATGCGGAAGGCCTTCCCGACCATTGTCCTCAGACGAAGAGTGCGCCCACGAGGCCTCGAATGAATGTCATGTAGTAGGTACTTACCCTCCTCCGTGGAGATGCACCGCTAGGATGCCTAAACATTGCGCTCAGAGAGCTCTCCTCGACGAAGCTGCAGGCGACTCGCCTGCCGCTGATTCGCTCCTCTCGGCAGGTCGGGTGGCGATTCGCCCGCGGAGAGGTAATCAGAATGGCCTCGCCCAGAGGGGATTCCTCGACCACAACAATCATGGCCTCTTGGTCGGAAATCGACGGGGCCGATAGCGCTTCCAAGATGACGCCGAGGGATAGCGCTGCTTGAGGAGCCGAGCTTGGAGAGGAAATCCGCTACCTGAGTTGTCCCGCCTGGGGATGTGCTTTGAGCTCCAAGTTCGGAACCACCTTCCATCTTGCGCACACTCGGCGAGGTACTTTGCCATCGAGTCTCCCGAGCATCGGTAGTCCTTGTTGAACCGGTTGATGATGAGCCGAGTCGCCTTCACGACCAGACGGCAAGACGCCCAAAGCCTTGCAAGCTCAGAAGCCGCCAGAGGGCTTCATATTCCGCCACATTGTTGGTCGCCGAAGCCAAAACGAATTACGATCTCAGCTTTGTCGCCGCACGGGTAAGGATAAGAATCCCACCGAAGCGCCGAAGGACCTCGAGCCGTCAAGAACATGACCTGTATGCTCTTCTACCGAGGTCGAGAGCGGCTGCGACGCTCGCCGACCACGGTCGGCGAGCACTGCGACTTGATGGTCGCGCCACGACCGGACGTTAACGCCGCCATTCCATGGCCCATTTGGCTATTCGCCGCCCCTCCGGGTTCTTCGTAATGTCCCTGCCGGAAGTTACTCGACGACCACCGAGTGCGCCAAAAATAGTGCCGAGCTTGCTGGCCATGAGGAGAGCATACAACAGCTTCAGACTGCGGGTAGCGCCCTTCGGCCGGCAAGACTCGCCGACGAATAAATGGGGTGCTATCGAGACCCCTGCTCCACCACCAAGACAAAGACTAATAAAGATGGGGGTGGCCGCGAGATAGAGCAAGAACTTCTCACCAAAGTTGTGGCGCTAGAGGAGGGTGGGGACGACAGTGCACGCCTTCAGATCGTCAAGGACCGCTGCGCCTCGAGTCCATTCAAAGCCCCCTGCTTGCACAAGGTCCGAAGAATGGGAGCCCTCGCCGAGCCTCGAGATAAACTCCGCCGAGGGCAGCCATGCGCCCGGTGAGGCTCAGACTTGCTTGATCGAGGTCGGGTGCCATCTTCGATTGCCTCGATCTTTTTCGATTTGGGCCGACCGAGCCCCGATCATGTAGCCAAGCACCTTCCCGACGCCGCCACCAACACACACTTTCGGATTGAGCTTGATCTTGTGTCTGTTCAGTTGGCGAAGGTCTCCTCGAGGTCACGAACGTGGTCGCCTCGTGGGGCTTTTGACGATAATGTCGCCCACATAGACCTCAAGGTTCCGCCCGATCCGGGCTCGAAAGTCTTTGTCATCGACGTCAAAGTGGCCCCTCAGATTGTGAGACCAAATGACATGGTCAGATAGCAATAGGTGCCAAACGGCGTGATGAAGGAAGTCTTGTCTCGCCGTCGATCGCCATTTTGATCCGTGGTACCCCGAGTAAGCGCCCAAGAAACTCAAAGATCCTCGCATTCGCGGTGGAGTCGACGATCCGTCGATGCGCTGAGTGGAAGTTGTCCTTCGCAAGCCGAGTTCAACCCCGTATGGTCGATGCACATTCTCCACTTTCCTCCCTTCTTCTCAGACGATGACCCGGGTTGGCCACCACTGGAGAAGTTGATTCACGGATGAACCCGACCTTCAAGAGTTTGTCCAGTTCTCTTGATGACCGCGACCTTCTCTCGGGAGAAGCGACGCATTTTCCGGGCGCATGTGTCGGAGCCGGACCCCACTGCAGCCTTTGTGCTCGATCACCTCGACGCCTGTGCATGTCCGCGACTCCTGCGTAATATACCTTTGTTGGCACGAGGAAGGTGACGAGCTCGAGTTCCTATTTGGAACTCACCGCCGAGACGCGGATGCATCCGGTCGGGTCGCTCTCGCCGAGCTGCACGCCTTCGCGTTCCCATCTGGCTGGATCGCCGCGCGGCGGGCGCTTCGTCGTTGCTGCCGGATCGGGCTGGCAGAAGATGCCCGCAAGAGCCAAGGCCTTGGTCTCACAACCATGTGCCGCTGCGTGTCACCCCGCACGGTGATGACGCTGGGCCCGGCAACTTCATGCAACGATGGCTATAATGGTTAGCGTACCATGAATTTGACCAAGGCAGCCGCCCGAGGATGGCGTTGTACGAGGTCACCCTCGACCACCTCGAAGGTGATCAACTCGCGGAAGTTGTCCGACCAGCCAAGGTGACGGCAAGACAACCGCGCCTAAGGGGTGGTCGAGCTCCCGGAACTATGCCGAAGAACGGTATGGTGATGCTCTTGACCTTCGACCGGGAATCTGTGATCCTGGCCGAGCGCCTCACCGCAGAGGTTGAGAGAGCCGCCGCCGACCATGACACGCCCGATCGTGGTATTGCCGATGGTCGGGTCACGACCTGTAGGTCTCGTGTCTCGCCATACCGAGAACGCCCTCGGGAGAAGGTGATGGTGACCCCAGCCCACTTGGTGGCTCGCTCGACGGGCTTCCCAACAGGCGACCGGTAGATGGTCCAGGCGGGCGGCCTTGACTCGCGCTTAGATCGGTAGGCCGACGAGCCACCGAAGATGACATCGATCCGCGCCGCTTTGCTGGAATTCTAAGTCGAGGTCGCCGGTTCAAGGCCAAAGATTCACCCTACGGCCGGTCGTCATCCTCGGAGCATGGGCATCTCCCCGCCCATCATAGAAAGCGCCCAATTTGTTCTCGCTAAGCCTGCAGTTCGCAGTCGTGACCGCCGCCTGCGGAAGAGACAGACCTATTCGCCATACCTCAGCCCTCGGCCCTCTGCTGCCGAGCATCGGTCCGACGGGACCGCAGACGTTGGCCCTCTGGCAATGGTTCTTTGTTCGGTGAGGTCGGGTCGACCTTGGCGAGGCTTAGAGTCCTCCCGAGCTTGGCCTCGACCTCAAGGACTCGCACCGCCATCCGCCGAGACAAATCACCATGTAGCCCTCCGCCACCTCTCGATCGCGCCGCTCGCTTGGTGGTGGTGCCTTGGTCGGCGCCGAATTGACGGCCGGCCTCTGTTTGGTCTGCACTAAGCTTACCTTGGTCGAGTCGCTTCCAGCCGGACGGATCGTCTCGTGATCCCAGCATCGCCCGCCATGCGGAAAAGTTTGTTGACGCCGAGCCTCGAGGTGATCTCCTGTGTCCTCGGTTACCGATCGCGACCCAACTTGAAGGCCTTGATGACGGCCTCGCCGTAAATGCTCGAGATCGTTCCTTATGCGGATGAATCGCCGCACGGTCGCCAGAGCGCTCATTCTGCCCCCCGATGACGCGATCCAGTCCTCTCGCCCGCCGCCAGAATAACTCACGAAGTTGGAGCGGCGGGCGCCTGATTTGGTGCCACGCCATGAAGGAGCCGGGCTTTTGGTTAAAAAGCCGTCCTCGCGCCCCGCCCAAAGACGGCCGGAGGTAGTTTGCCATCACGAAGCTCGTCCCCTACCGCCAGATAGCGGCCAAGTAGATGGACAGAACTCGTCCGGTTCTTGGTCCCCCACAAGCGCCGATCAGCATGCTGGCTTGAACTGCGGTGGCCACCGCGACGCGACGAAGGCCGCCGGAGACGCCATGCACCGTAGGGTCGAACAGGCACGCCGATCGTGGTCGCCGCCGACAAGATCCTCGCCGCCGCCGGATTCGAGTCGAGGTCGCCCGGCGTCCGACTGCGGCGGGGAACGACCATGGTGCCTGCACGGTATCACCGTTGGTAACGCAGCGTCCTCGTCTCCACGGCGCCGGGCGAACATCCCGGAGGGTCCGCGACCGCCGCCACGACGCAGATGGCTTTGGTCGGCCTGTCCCTCGCCGGGCGCGGTGTTCGTGGCGCGCTCGCTGGGCCAGCGCCTCATCCCGAGCCCGCTGTTCGGGGTTGGCTCGCGCAGAGGCGCCCGGCTGGCGCGATGGCGACGTGTTATCATTACTCTTCCGGGAGCGGGTCCCAGAGGCCGGGCTTTGCCGCGGAGGCTCGACCTTGCCGCAGCCGATCGAGTTTTTCGCCGTGGCTCGGCCAAAGAGCTCGACTCGCCTCTATCGGGTCGCTATGACCCGAAGCGATAGACGGAGGCGCCTCGCGGGGAGCTCGGGTGGCTCGAAGAAGCGGCCGCTTTCTCTGGCTCTCCGCCGAGAGCGGTTATGGCTTGTTGATGGCAACTCGCACCATCCGGCGAAGCGCCTTCAGGTGCGCGGATCACGGCCATCCGCATTCTCGGCGCCGACCGCCCGCCACCGTAACGTGCCGCTCAAACGGCGGCGGCGTAGGGCGTGAACAGGACACGGAATCGAGTCCATGACCGAGAAAAGCTGCCGATGAAATGCGCCATGCTCCCGATCTCGTGTCGTTTCGCGAAGAGCAAAACATTCGCCCCATGGTGGGCGCCACCGCCGACGATCGGGATCGCCAACCGCAAGAAATGAGATGGGGGTCGAGTGTTATGGGACCCGAGCGCGTTTTTAACGGAGGAAGTAAACGGACGTGAGGATGGTCGAGCCGACGACAACGAGCACGAGACAAGGGTTTATACCGGTTCGAGCCTCGTGAAGGTAATAGTTTATTCTCAGCCGCTTTGCGCGGTGATTCCTGTTATATGGGTGTACAAAGAAGTGTTTACAACTCAAGACAAGAATGGAGATCCTCGCTCGAGCTGTGGTGTTGTGCTTGTCTTCGTTGTCCCGAGCTTTGCGCCCTTGGTCTTTATACTTCCTCTCAGGCGCAACGCACGGGAGAGATCTCGAAGGGGCTTCGTGGCACCTTGAGGGCCGCAAAGAATCGCCCCTTTAACTTGCCGCAAGACTCTAAATCATCCCCACGACCCGCCTCCGCAGCTGCTACCAAATGCTCGATCCGAATCCTAGGGTGGACCAGAGCCAGACGAGACCCCGCCGAGCTCGAGGTCGGCGGGTCGAGCTCGCACGCCAGGCTTGAGGTCGAAAGCACAAAGGCGCACCTGTGTCGCGGCCGGGCCTTTGAGCTTGGGGATCCGCTGACCGTGACGCAGTTCTGGCCAAGGAGTACCCAACCGCCAAGTTCGATGGTCTCTTTTACCGATATATATAACTTAAAAGGAATTTTTGTGGTGCGGCTAAGACCGGTGGTGACGTTAGGTAATCGCTTTATATCGTCAAGGCTTTTTGTCGATTTGTTCTCTATATAAAATTCTGATCATCTTTTAATTTTAGTAATGGCGTAAAAGCTTGAATTCTACCGCATGATTCAAATGAATCGCCTTAAGTAATTAATTTTGCCTATCGGGCCGTAATTCATTCTTACACGCCGGCGTTTTGTATCGGCTATAGCTTTAACTCTTGTTTGGTTAACTTCAATTTCTTGGTGAACCATAAACCCTAGGAATCGTTCTACCGATACACCAAACGCCAAGACTTCAAAGGATTCATCTTTAACCCATGAGCTCTTGTATTTTGGAATACCCTTTCTAAATCGGCCAAGTGTTGCCAGTCTTCCTTAGACTTAACCACCACGTCGTCAATGTAAATTTCAACAATGTGGCCGATTAGGTCGTGAAAAATCAAATTCATGGCGCGCTGATAGGTGCGCTTGTATTTTTTTTAATGTCATTATCGCCATTCAGATAACCCTATTGCGCCAGGCATCAAGGCGCTTTAGGGACATCGGCTTCGCCATGAATATCTGGTTATACCCAGATTCCCGCCAAGGAAACTGATGATCTTATTACCCGATGCAGCATCGATAAGCATATTGGCTATAGGCATCGGATACTCATCTTTTGGTGTGGGTTTATTCAAATCTCTAAAGTCTACACACACCCTAAGTTTACCATTCTTTTTCATGACAGGAACAATATTGGACACCCATTCGGCGTATCGGCAAGGTCTTATGAACTTGGCTTCCAACAATCTTTCAATTTCTTCTTTTATCACACTGTATAGTTCTGGATTACAACGCCGTGGAGGTTGTTTATATGGCCGATACCCCGGCTTGATAGGTAGCCGATGCTCTACTAACTGTCGGCTTAACCCAGTCATCTCATAGTACTCCCAGGCGAAACAATCCCTGTATTCTCTAAGTATCTTGACCAACTTATCTTTGTATTCTAGACCTAAATTTGCACTCACAAAAGTTGGCCTCTTCCTATCACCTTCTCCTATATCGACTTCTTCAAGCATATCGGCAGAAGTAAAACCTTGCCCCAATTTTTCGCTTTGGAAATCTTCAATGGCTTCACAGGAGTTTATTCCATGCCGATAGCTCCTCGCCCTGTCTTGTAATGCCTGGATCATTTCTGACCCCATCTCATTATAATTTCACTTGCCCGATCAAATGTACATGGCTTCACACTGATCGGCATTAAACCCGACTTCTCAATGCATATGAAGTCGCAATCGTCTAGAGTTTTACCTGATATACACTCTGCTTCTTCATGTGGCCAATTCGCATCGGAACTAGCCATAGCAATATGGGCCGATGTATCGGCTGAGACGACCTCAACTTCATCTCCGTTCCACTGAACAAGCAGCTGGTGCATGGTCGATGGTATGCAGCAATTGGCATGTATCCAATCGCGTCCGAGGAGTACACTATAGTTTCCTTTGCTTCAATCACAAAAACGCGTCAAGAAAGTTTTGCTACCGACGGTTAATTCAGAACCATTACTCCCTTTGCCTCAAGAGGGTCTCCGTGAAATCATTAAGTACCATATTTGTCTTTATCGATCTTCATCGGTTTTGCCTAGTTTCTGCGGGTGGTGAGTGGCATCAAGTTCATAGTAGCCCCTCCATCAACGAGCATCCCGAAATCGGCTTTCCATTGATGTAGCCTTTTAAGTACAATGGCTTAAGATGCCGATGGGGATCCCGAGGCTTTTCAATACAAAGATCTTGTGCGCCTAAGCATAGTTGAGCAATGTGTCTTTAGCCGATTCGCTTTTAATTCGAACTCTACCGGCAGGTGAATACCATGTTGATATCCATGGGAGGAGTGTCATCTCGAATCATTGGTGACAAAGAAATCATCCAAGAATCGATTCATCGTCGCTTGTTGTTTTTTCCTCCACTCCTTCAGAATAAGTTTCACCGCCGCAGCTTTTAAACGCTTGGTCTCTTTGTTTCTCTTCTTCGCTCTCTTATCTCCTCGCTGCTTCAGCGTTGAAGCCATCTGCTGTTAGATCGGCTAAGTCCATCGGGCACCACCGGTTTAGGCTCCAATGGCTTATGGATTTTACCGACCAAGTTCTCTCGCTGGTTCTTTTCCTTGTCTTGGTCTCGTGTACCAATTTTTCTTTATCGGCCTTCTATACCTCGCTCGTTTTGATCCGACATTGGCCTAAACAGGCGCTGCTTCGGCCAATCCTTTTGCGGGTAATGTTCCATGGGGCATGTTTTTGCAGATGGTAGTGCCACACCCCTTTCCCAACAGAATCGCCAAAAGGACATCTCGTGAGCTCTTTTCTGGTTCCGGCCGATACCAATTATTAGGCCGAAACACGTGTTTGGCCGATGCGATTCATCTGGTCGGCGAAGCTGCTGCTTCTGCCGATGGCTCATCCTTTCATATTTTTCAAGCAACTGTGAGAAAGTTGGTCTGGATTTGAACGCTGGTTTTCGAGGCGAAGATCTTTCGGCTTTGTACCACCGTCCGACTTGTAATTCTCCTTTTGGCTTCACAGTCCTTGAATTCTTCCCATCTTGATCGGCTTCGATTTGAAGTGAGCCGATCGTTATCTTCAGTGTCTCCCTTTTCGAGCTTGATTCTATATCGTCTTGCCGCGTCACTCTGGGATTCTCGTTGACAATCTGTTTCCCTTTGCTGGAGCACTGGACCATGTTAATTGGGAAAGGATTGACATCGACTTCCATGGCTCGCTCTTTCAGAACTTGAGCCGACCATCTTCAATGGCGGCTCAGATTCTGGTCGAAAGATATTGCAGTCGTTAGTGTTATGGGAAAAAGAATGATGCCACTTACAGTATCGTCCCTTTTTGATCTCATCGACTGAGGGTATGGTATGCCCCTCAGGTAGTCGTATCAGTTTTTCTTGTAATAACATGTCGAATATGCGATCACACTTGGACACATCAAAAGCGTATTTAACCTCCGACTTGCTCCTAGTCGGCTTGAGCCATAAACAGACAAGTGGTTTTTTAGAGCCCTTTATCCATTCGGCTATATTCACGTCTGCTTCATCTTCAGAAGTTTCACTCGAACTATACTCAACCATGTTCACTTTAGCCTTATCTTTCCCGTTACCATTTAATCTAATTTTGTCTTTCAATTCTTTATTTAAATATCGGCTCTCTTGTGCCGATACACGATGAAGCAGGTGACTTAAGTCAGTAAACACTTGTCCAGCAAGTTTTTCTTTAAGTGGGGGAATTAGCCCTTGAAAAGCTAAATCGGCTAGTTGGTTATTGGACAATACTACATCAAGCAAATGACCAAGACTTTCTAAATCTTTCGATATAATCTGAAGCCGACTCACCAAACTTCACGGACAACAACAGTCTGAAATCCTCAACTCTGTGCTACCGTAAAAAAGTATTCATGAAATCGACTTTCTAAATCGTTCCAAAAATAGACCGAATTTGGAGGCAGGTTGGTAAACCAAGTGAAGGCAGTCCCTGATAAAGATAAGGGAAAAAGCCTAATCTTTAGCCCATCGGACTGAGCCGCTTCACCACACTGAGCGATAAATCTTCCAACATGCTCTAAAGTGGTGACTGAATCATCCCCTGAAAATTTCGCAAAGTCGGGAATCCTAAAGTTATGAGGATATGGCATGCGGTCAATATAATCTGGGTATGGCTTTCTATAGCCGATTGTTTTCCCCTTGGGCTGTAAGCCAAATTGATCCCTTAAGACCATAGAAATCTGATCAGCCCAATTACTGTTATTAGCCGATGGAACGCTAGGGTTCGACCAATTATAATGGGTATTATCCTGCCCCCCGAGTGCAAACTCGCTGGTCGGCTTGTCCTAGGAGACGGCATCGTTGTCGCCACGATTCGCACTCCATCGGCTCGATAGCCGCACCTCGTGCAATGGAACAAACGGATCTGTGTATATAACTACTTTATATGGGGCCGGATTTCTAACTTGGAACGGCCCTTGGGGTTTACAATTTCTATCTAATTCAGTCGGCTGAGAAGCCGACTGGACGTAGTGAGTCCCTGACGCCGATGGATCCAACTTTGCAGCGTCAGTATATGCATGAATATGGGTAACTGGACTCGGGCGAGGATTTGGTGGAGCCAGCACGGTGGGCTGGGTCGGCATTAGTGAGGGCGCTGGTGCCGACGTTTTCACCGTGTTGGTGTTTGGAGCCACAGAATATACAGGATATGTTGGAAGTGGCTGCAATGGGTCCATCAATCCTCCAGACGTAGCCAACTCTTGTGCAATCGTTTTTACGCTGTTTTCTATCATCGGCTTCAAAGTTGTAACCAGAGCCGATGATTGGTTAATTAATGCATGATGCACAGATTGCTCAATCATAACTGATAGCTCAGCTTGAGCTGGCATATATCGGCTTACCGGAGTCGATGCGACGCCTACTTCGCCGAGCGGGTTCAGTGTTGGGAGCGCCATCTTCTGTGTGTCCGCTCGTCGGGTTTTTTGATAGCAACTCAGCATCAATTCTTCCAATGCGGCTTTCCGATCTTCGATCTCCTTGCGCCGCTCGAGTCAAATCGCCCAAAGTGGGGACGATTATGGCTTTTGTTTACATCGGATGGTGCGACAGATTACTGTAGCCATCTTTTTTCGACGGGTCCCACCCGGCGTGCAAAAATGTGTTGGCGCCAAAACGTGAAGAGGATTTCTTCGCCCACAACACACCGCATTTAACGCTGGTTCAGCTTTTTGTGCGAAGCGCACAATCGATTTGACCTCGCAATCGATAAGGAGGACAATGTGAAATTTGATTAAGCCGATCCTCGGCTTAATCGGCTAAGAATCAAGAACCAGTTAGAAAGCCGATTAGAAGGGTAACTAGATTAGTCGATTAAGACTAATCCGGGGGTAAAAGGTAGATCGATTCTGAAAAGGCGATGCGCAAAGAAGACGTAATAAATCAAACTGAATCAAGAAACCGTAAAGCCGATTAGAAGGGTAACTAGATTAGTCGATTAAGACTAATCCGGGGGTAAAAGGTAGATCGATTCTGAAAAGGCGATGCGCAGCAAGACAGAATAAATCAAACCTGAAGAAATCGATGATGATCAAACAATCGGCGATTCGCAACTTTATTTGATCAATGTCGACTTACAGAGGAAAGATTACAGAGCTAAAGACTAAAAACTATGAAAGAAAAATAGCAGATGTGTTTTTGTTGTGCGTTGTTCTTCCAAGCAGCCCTAGCGCGCCTTATATACCCGCCACCGATCCGAAGTCCCGATCCAACACGCCAATGAAATCCGAATCGGCTTTGTAGTTTCCTATTTGGACTCGTTTCCAAATATCATCCATATGTTTATCCAAATCTTTTAAGGCGCTTCGTGTTGTATCTAAACTCATGCCTTTCTGCCGATTCCTGTCGTGGTTCCCAAAAACTGGTGCAAACAATAGCTCAATCAAATCAATAATTTTTATTATCTCCTTTTCGCCCAAAAAAAAATACTGTACCTGCCTACAATGTCTTACGCCTCTTGGACTAGAAGCCAAAGACCACACGCTCCAACCGCAAGTCTTCTGTCAGCCGAGCTAAACGTTTTCTGTATAATACA
The DNA here is from genome assembly GCA_036346375.1 of Guadua angustifolia. NCBI lineage: Eukaryota > Viridiplantae > Streptophyta > Magnoliopsida > Poales > Poaceae > Guadua > Guadua angustifolia. Next base: position 74,511 of record JAYEVE010000165.1, read on the forward strand.
GTGATGAATTAATTTTTGAGGCTATAAGTAGCGCGCATTATAGAATGGGACAACGTATTGGATCCCAAGAATACATAGTTTTACGATGTTAGGTCGTATTGGATCGAACAATGCAAAGGCAAGGGGTTGTAGTGGGACCTAGTTTAAAAAGCTTAGTAGACTTACTATTGTATATGGCTTAAAATTTATGATGTAAATCTAAAAAAGTTTTAAAAGCTTAGTAGACTTACTATTATATATGACTAGCTCCACGCGCCATGCCGGCACAGGTGCTATAGAGGATTGGCTCCCCGTTTGGATTATGAGAATATTTCTCGATTTCTATAAAAAATCGAACTGTTTTCTATATAATTCATACGTTTCAAACTGGCACTAAAATTGTTGTTTATTTTATTTCGTTGTAAAGCATAACGTTCTAAGCTAGGCCGGCATGTCATCTCGAGATCTCTGTTTCATTCTCTCTCTCTTGAATGAAAAGGTAGAGTTTCTTTCTGTTAATCTTTAAAAAAAACAAAGAGGCACTAAGATTTTCGAATTTGCTTGGTACTGGTCTCACGTGCCCTGCAACTTTCCTGCACATGATGAGGGACATTGATTTCTTTTGCACACTTTATTTATTTTCTTCATTGTAGATTTACATCATAAATTGATAACTTTCGGCCAGAACAATATATATAGTTCTTGTATGCTTCCAGATAGCAGTTTTTTTTAATTCTGTGTTATAGAAAATGCAGCTGACCATGCCAGACATTTAGACACACTACAGGATTTAGGGCCTGTTTGGTTGTCTTCCAATAGTTACTAATACTTGTTTTACCAAATTTTGGTAACGTTGATTAAATTTGATAAACATTTGGTTTACCACAAAATTTTTATAAGATTCTTTTCTCCTTTAATTCTCTAGTTCGTTTTCTTGCCAATTTTTGACTAAAACATTGGCAGTTAATTTAATAACCAAATTTTAGGAAGGTTTCATAAGGCAAATTTATCATCAAACCAAACAATCCCTTAGCCCAAATATTGTTGGCCCAGCCTTATGCTTAGGCGATGGTGGGGTCTGCCTCTAGTTCTGTCTATTCCAATATATATCAAAAACTCAACATGAAGCGGGCATAAGCGTTTAATCAAGTATGTTATTACTTTCTGGTCTTAGTAGAATGACAAGAGAAAGAGATAGAATAAATCCTATTCAAGCTATGGCCTCATCATTGTAGTATCGCCTGAGCCAATGCGCTATGATTCTCATCTCCTTCATCCGCACTTGCTTAAGCCAATCAGGATCTTCCTTGGTGGAGAATCTCAGGTCTACGTGGTGTCCACCTGAAGAATTCCCAACAGAAGTTTTAAAGCACAACAATGAAACAAAGTGCTGTTTTTATACAGCTAGATTAATTTAGGGTGTGTTTGGCAGAGATTCAGATTCGTGAATCTGATGAAGCTAAAAATTCTAGCTTCACCAGATTCATGAATCTGAAGCTGTGAGTACATTAAGAGTGTTTAGATAGATCAACTTGTTTACATTTTAGATAAAAAATATAAACTTAATTCACTTTATTTTAGTCCATAAGTTTCAGATTTCAGGAGAAGCTAGAATCTGAAGCTCTACCAAACAGGCCCTTAATTTCTTTTTTTTTTAAAAAAAATAGATTGTGATTACTGACCTTTTGGCTCAACCAGAGCAATGATGCTTTTGGAAATGCTCTTCAATACACTGCGAAACATGCCCGAAAATACAAAAATAAGTTCAAGTTTACTAGCAGTGTTCTACGTTTGGAGCATGGAAGCTGGAGACATCTCTGCCTCCGAATTTTTGCTCCAAATTTGATTTGAACTTGCAAAACATAATCCTATAATCAGGATTCCAACAATTACCCGCCACTGCTCCACGGATCTCGGAGCCCGTTGAAGAAGATGATGTTGCTAGCAGATCTCCTCAAAACATTCCCAATATCCTAGAACAAAGAAGATTTTCTTAATTTTGTCAAAAAAGAAAGAAGATTTTTAAAAGGAAAAAGAAAAATGAAAACATTAGTAGATGGGCCCATCCGTTTCGGCCCAAATCGTCGTCCCAGTTTAATCTTAGCCCAACCAAATACGGAAGTAAAATATTCGGCCCAACTACTTACGAAGCCACCGAACTCGGTCTCGATCCAGTAGGGTCGGGGCGGCAGGCCGGTGGAGGCGCGGCAGCCGGCGACGATGCCGGTGAAGTTGAACGGCTCCGGCGGGAAGATGTTGCTGTTGCTGACGCCGTAGCTCATCAGGATCATCTCCGTGCACGCCTGCCAGTCCCAGCCGTCGGACATGCCGTAGGGGTCGTCCTCGCCGGCGCCGCCGAGGCACGCGGCTTCGCCGGTGTAGTTGTAGTACACCGCCATGGCGTCCTTGAGCCTCGAGAGCGTGTCGTTGCCAGACGTCGGGTGGTCGATCGCGCGGCAAATCTAATTACCCAACGAAACACATAATAAAAAATGCGTGTGCCATACGTACAGTGCCAATTTAATTCGTACTAGCTTGCATGTAATGGTACGTGAAGAGATACGTACGTACGTATACGTACGTGCTTACCTCTCTCACGGGATACGCCGGAAGCGGCGTGAGGAAATTGGACGGCGTCGGGTAATCCGTCATGGCGACGTAGACGAGCGCGTTGTTGAGCAAGCCGGGTATCGCGTCGACGTTACCCCTGCATACGTAGATCACAAGCAAAGTGATCTTATACGTACTCCTCAAGTCATAAATAGTTACTCCCTTCAATCACAAATAGTTGTCATTTTGAACATGAGTGTAATCAAATTTTTAAAATTTTAACTGTTAATATCTTTTTAAATATAAAAACCATATGTGCAGATTTGTCTCGAACAGATTTTCGTTATATTATGGTTTTATTGGTTTTATAAATATATTATAATAGAAATTAGTGGTCAAAGCTATGTTTTAGAGGCCGTGTCGATACGCAAAAAGACAACCATTTGTGACCGGAGGGAGTATCATTTTGGATATATGTGCGGTCGAACTTTCAAAACTTTTACTATAAATTTCTTTTAAAATATTTAAATTATATGTATGTAAATCATATGCGTAGATATGTCTCAAAAGCACTTTTATAATATTCTAATTTTATTGGGTTTTATAAATATATTAAATAGAAATTAATAGTTAAAACTATATTTTGAAGAACGATCGATATCTAAAACGACAATTATTTATGTCCAGAGGGTATACACAAAATGACAACCATTTGTGACCTGGAGGAGCATCATTTTGGATATAGGTGCAGTTGAACTTTTGAAACTTTTACTGTAAATTTCTTTTAAAATATTTAAATTATATGTATATAAATCATATCGTAGATGTCTCGAAAGTACTTTTATAATATTATAACTTTATTGGGTTTTATAAATATATTAAATAGAAATTAATAATCAAAACTATATTTTGAAGACCGTATCGATATCCAAAACAACAATTATTTATGTCCAGAGAGGGTATACACTGACACGCTAATAGTGTTGCAATAGTACGTGGCTACATACATACCGGCACATGTTGAATTTGCTGTTTAGTTGTGCCCGTCCTGCCTTGGTGGCGAGCGCCTTGTCCAGCTTACTCCACGAGTTCCTAAGCACTTTGTAGCAATGTTCGCTCTCGCTCTGATACGTACCATGATAAAAAAATGACAATAAAATCGTTACTAAAATTAATGCAAAAAATACTCGCTGATATATATATATATATATATATCACGATGAAAGGTCACAGTAACATCGTCACCCAAAAGTAATACAAAATGCTCCAAATGTCCAAACTATAGCTAGCTTAATGCAACGTGCATGTATAAATATTTTAATTTAGGGTACGTACGTACCTTGAAGTCGTTGGAGATGACGTCGTAGAAGGCGTAGGGGTCGGCGAGGCCGTAGAAGCCGAGAATTGGGGCGGATGATGCGACGGCGCCCATAACCACGTGCGGGTACTTCATCCTCATCCATGCCGCCAGCACTGCTCAGTTCGTTGCTTGCATGCACTAAATCAGCTAGCTCACCGACGAAAACGCGTATATATATATACACATATATATGAAGACGACTCGTTCCTGTGCTCTGAAGTTCGACGTGGGTGTGTTAAGTGGGATAATTCGTTTCTATGCTCCGGAGTTTATATAGTCTACGATGAGTTTATTAGCATGTATAGAGAACTTACATATGTGTGTGCATGTGATATATGAGTGTGGTGCCCGTAGATCGAATGCATCCACCTTTACCAGAAAAATCAGCTAGCTTGCGTTGTCAAACGTATTTTCCCACTTTAATCTTTCTTTTTAACTTTGAGAACGACCCCTACGTCAAACAATAGTAATTGCAATCGTGTTGCATAACTAGCTAGGGTGTAGTACCAGTAATGATTTTTTTCCCATTTTCAAGAAGGAATGAATTTATTGTCACATTCAATATGATATTGTTTTTTTATGTAAACAATATTACACGCTGACAAAGTATCACTACTAGGGAAACGACCTTTAGTCCTGGTTAGCAACTAGTTTTAGTCCTGGTTGCCAAACCGGGACAGCCCATCCCCGGTTCCCCCAACCCACCACGCGTATTGATTAGACTAGGATATGCATTCCTTTTAAAAGTATGCTAGAACGAGCCTTTAGCCCGGGTTCATAACATGAACCGGGACTAATATGTGTCCATATTAGTAGATATGTACCTGTCTGCCAAAGCGCTCTTCTGTCTCGGTTCGTGGCACAAACCGAGATTAATGTGAGCGAAAAATCATGCTTTTAGCCCAATAGCCACGAACCGGGACTGTTGCTATTATCAGTCCCGGTTCGTGATTAACCGGAATTGATGGGTCGGTATGAAAGGTCGTTTCCCGGCCAGTAGTGTATGGCAACATAATAAAAAGTACTGTGCCATGTTTGGAAGCAGCTGATGGAGAGAAACATCAACTTCCTACGGTAGCAGAACTAAAAAATTTCATAGAGATTGCACGTTTTACACGTACAACTCTATAGTCTTATATAATGATTCTGTAACATTATAAATCTAACACATATATTTAAATTTTGCTAAAAGTACAATAAAAATAGTTCTAAGGTCTTGAAAATCACAAACCACCAAATTCAATTCGAAACTATTTCAATTAACAAATTTAACTTATTAAAGATGTAATGTTGTAACGTTTATCAGATTTATAAAGACGTCGGAACATACGTGGCCACCCCTAATACCGCCCCTGACTTTCTAGTAAAAGAGTGGCCTAATTTTCCTTTTCGAATCCTAGAAAACGGGTTTGGCGACGTACGTGTTGAATCTGGGGTCCACAGATAGCGAGGGATTTCCTCTGGGATCATTGGCGACTTTACATGTTAAAGATGACTCCAGGTAAAACCTTACTCCTTACTCTACCTAGCATTATCCTGCGTCGTGTCAGTCAGTCGGTGTAACCACCTACTAAGCTCGTGACATTTGCTAATCTGCAGGTTTCTCGTCATATTCAAGCAGCAGGTGGCCATCCGGGTCTCACTCATTCTGTCCTACTCCTGAGCATCCCATCCATTAATTGTACAAAAGAAAAGAAAGCGTGGTCTCCGCCTATTTGCGAAAAGAATTGTGGAGGACTTAGTGGCTGGTGGTTAACTGATGAGGACAGCACATTTGTACAAAGGGAGGAGGAGGACGACGACGAGGCAAGCGTGTGCTGCTGTACTTACTGCCGCCGTAGGAGCCACCGAAGACGACGACGGGGGCGGCCGGCGAGCTGAGGTTGGCCTTGAGGCTCTGGATGAGCGTGGCGAAGTCGGCGATGGCCTGCGTCGTGGTCAGGTACCCCAGCGTGCTCGAGTTCCTGTACGCCGCCGCCTTGCCGCCGAACGGCATCGTCTTCCCGTAGTACCTATGCTGTAGATCGAGCGTGGAGAGAACGTATATAACGACAACACTGTACGTATTAGCAATCATGCACGAAAAGTAAAGTTCAATTATCATCATTGGATATCTCGACTGCTTTCTATGTACATGTGGTGGTTAGTAGTGCAAACCAACGTAACTTTCCACTGAATTGCTTGCTATTAATTCTCTTCAAGAATTAATTTTAAGTAGGGATCGTCGAGATCCGAAAGTTCGATGTATATATACATAGATATGCATGATAACTGCCTAGCTAGCTATAGTTATTATCGGAATTGGTATAATAAAAATGTATAATGATCATGTACTATGTATATGGCTTTGATCCTACGAACATATATGAACAGAACATTAAATTTACGATGTTATTATACGTCGTGCCGTATGTATGCATGTGCGCCATGGTGATCTGAAAGTTCGACGTATAGATAGAGATGTACCTCGATGAAGACGAGCATGGCGCGGAAGCGAGGCGCGATCTCCCACATGAACCCCGTGTTGTTGGTGAAGAGCTCGATGGCGCCCTCGTTACCGGCGTACACGAACACCGGCGCCGTCTTGCCGCCCCAGTGGGTGTCGTTGACGAGGTACCTCTGCTGGAACGTGCCGTAGCTCGCCGGCGCCGCGTTGAAGTGGTCCAGCCGCTGCGTGAAGTACCGCGTCTCGTACTGCACCCGCGGCGGCGCGGCGGTGGCGCTGCCGCCGTCGCCAGCCGTCACGTGGCTGTAACCGCGACGCGCCAGCGACGAGGAGTACCGCCTTGCCAGCGTCGGCGGCGCCTGTCTGCCAGCTCCGGCGGCGGCGGCGGCTGCATGGCAGGAGAGCAGGACGGAGAGAAAGGCGACAAGGACGATGATTCGCACCATGCCGTACGTGATGGGAAGTTGGTGCAGAGATGAGAAAAAAATATAGCCCACTTAAATTAAATAATTATAGTATATATTGGTTGCTTGCGAGATTCACGGTGATCGGATCGATCGAGTTGGTGTGTTCTAGAGATTCTCCGATCGCGTAGTCGGGTTAGTCTTAATGGTTTGTTGACCATATACCAGCTAGCTGCTTTAACGTTCGGTGGGAGAAGAATTCGTGGAGGTTGTTAGGAAAAAGAATTCTCAGATGGATGATCAGTTAGTTGATTACCATGATTTGGTGTTTCTGTTTTTTTTTCAGATTAATTTGGTGTTTCAATTTAGTACAAACTTCAAATTAAGTCTGTTGGGACTATCCTAGTATCTTTCTGTACAAGATTACGACTACACTAGTTTAATTTGTTTCAAAAATAAACCGGTTAAATTTTGAACCGTTGAATTGAAATCATGTAAATCTACCTTCTAGCGAATCGTGCCATCCAATGATAAAAGGGAATGCAACAATATATATCGTTGTAACATGGATCGCATACCTTTAATAATTCTATCCTTTCGTTAAAATGAGACTAATAAAAAATAAACTCAATAATAATGTTAATCTCACAAATAATTAGGTTTGTTATTAATTATTAATTAAGAATTAATCACCAAAATTAAATAGAGCTTGAACTTACAAATGTTCAGGATCAATTTATTCGCTTAAACTTTGTAAAGTTTTATGTAAAGATATATCACTTGATCGTTCTGATCTTAGGGGTTAGAACATTGAGATTGTATAAGTCACAATCAAATCCAGGAAAGGATTGATGTTTTACTCTTTTTCTCTCTTAGTTGAGTTTTGTCTTAAGTTTTCTCAATTGAAGGTTTTAATGAGGCAATATGTGCAATGGTGAGAATGCAAGCTATGTATTCTTTTTCTTCTTACCGTTTATCCAATTAGACTTTCGGAAGGAGTTTTTAATGAGACATAAGCATGGAGTTAACAAAGTATCTAAGCAGGAGTGTTGCATATCGGTCCGTCTCGACGGCTTGATGGTGTGGATATTTTACCTAAATGAAACCCATTAAGGGCCTATTTGTTTCAGCTAGGGATTATAGAAAGCAGTTTTTAAAAGTTCGAAGGTTAACAAACAGACAGCTTTTAATTTGGATTGTAACAATTCAGAGTCCAAATTGTTAGAATCCCACAATCCACTTTGGAGGAGCTTTCCTCAGCTTTTTTTTTGTACAAAAGACCATAATATCCTTCCACCTTCCAAAGCAAAATAAGGCAACAAAACAGCCGAGGGTACCATGACTTTTGCCACGAGAAACAACAATCCAAATACACTATAACTGGTTACCAAACAATCATCGACTTTTAACAATTCAGCTTTTAACAATCCAAATTTTTACAATCCAAATTTTTAAAATGCATTTATAATCCCTATTTGAAACAAGCACAGCCCTAAGAAGCGGCAAATTTACGATCCTATTAGCTAGTCTAGTTTCAGATTGCTTTTTTGTTGAAGAGGCACCCTGCCTTACTCTATATAAGGAGAAGTTGCATATTGTACACATACGCAGGGTTTTAAAAACCGTTTTTTAAAAATCAGTAGAAACCAAAGAAGTTTGAATTCAAAATTTTTTGTACACAACAATCAAACAATGGTGGAAAAAAATAAAAATCAAGTGATTTTACTGATTTTCGAGTAATTTTCACCGATTTTCGATCGGTTTTCTTTGATTTTTGATTTTTCAGCGGTTTTTTCAATTTTCAAGCGATTTTCACTGATTTTGATTTTCAACACACTGAAAGAAAATTAAAAAATCCAAAAAATTAATAAAACCCAATTAATCTATAAAACACGTTAGAGAAATTTAAATAATTTTTAAAATCATTTATTGCTTCTGAAAACATTCCAAAATAGCAATTAATGAAAAGGAACAAAGACCCTGTTAGATTTTTATAAATATTTAAATGATTTATTATATTATAAAATTTTAATGCAACCATAGATAGTGCCAAAGGATCATGTACTAAAATTTTCAAAAATATTAGGCTTCATTTAGTACCCATATAAAATCAAAAATGTAAGAGCGTATATAATGATAGTAGCATTGTTAGAATTTTTTAAAATACACATATCCGATCATCTAAAAATTTTACACATCATTATAATTACATTATAACATCACAAAAAAAGTTTACGAAATATTAGACTTCATTTTGTGCCCCTAGAAAATAAAAAACTAAAGAGCATATATTCTGACAGTATCACTATCATTTTAAAAAATATACAAGTATGATAATCATCTGAAAATTTTATAATTGTTTAAGTTTGCATTTGAACTCCACGGTTTACCTAGCGGTTTTCAAATTGCGAACCAACTCAATACGGTTGATTTTTGCAAAAATCGACCAGTTTTCGACGGTTCTGTAAACCCTGCACACAAGACAATAGAGAAAAGATCAATAAAAAGAAAGGCTATTGTAGTGACCTCTATTTTTGCATAAAATACCAAAATGAAAATCTATGTGCATACGATACAAGTTCCATGATCAGTGGGTAGTACGTACATTTACAACAATTGGAATCACAATCATACATCATAAAATTAAGGCGAAACCATTACAACTACTTGTTTTTACAAGTTCATGGCTAAGTGGCCAAATATTACATACCAAAAGTAAATTGCAGTGGAATATAAACACAAACCAAAAGTAGGACAGTGGTATGTGCATCCGTTAACCCATAGGCAACCGACTTGAAAAAACCCAAGTTTATCCATCAACATAGTCGTCGGACCCCTGTGCAAAGTACGAGTCATCAGGGCACTCTTCCATGCCTTCGTCTATATTATTTGAAGTAAGCAACGGTGAGTACACGTATACAAGATTTTAGCATATGGAAATATAGTAGATACATAGCTAGAACAAGGATAACAAGTTTCTATAGTAGTCTCTTTTTCAATATAAAGCAGATTTTATTTGCAAGTGTATATTTCATCAAATGGTAACGAATTTGTAATGGGCATTTAATAAGAAACTAATTAACAGTAAGTAAAATTTGTATGCATCATTCTACAACCCTCCTTGGCTATGAATAGTGAATAATGATAGCCACCTTTGACTCAAAGTTTTTTTCCAACCCGTTCCAACACTATTTTCAAAAGTTTTCGTAAAAACAAGACTATACTTGACACTGTTGCTCATGACTGCGAACATGGCTAATTCACCTACAAGCAACACCGTTACAGGGTGTACCCTTACTACTTCGGCCTACTAAAATAAAAGATCAAATTTCAACTAACCTAGTAAGTTTAGGCTATACTAGCACATGTGGTTGCACCAAATCACTTTTGTGATAGTATCAAGTTCGGTCTTTAACTAACCCGGGCGAGAATCTCCCCCTATCCATACGTGAGGTTCTTTTCATGCTCTAAGTTTAAATAATAACACACTCGTGTCTAAATCATAAGTTTTTGGTTGGATTTTTACCAAATTACACAGAAACCATACCTCGGTTCCATACCATTACGCAAAGTTGCTCGAGCTAGTTTGCAATGTGTCCTATCATTTTAAAGGCGATCTAACGAGCATGTCTAAATAGGAATATAAGATATTTCATAAGTATTACCCACGTGACACTAAGTAATATCTATACCATATATAACTAGGTTACAATGGCAGGTAATCAAATGACAAGATAAGAGAAATGCATACAATTGGAATTAGTTACTGATACCCACAATATAGCAAGTTTAAAACACACATGTATGCATATAGTTTGATAAAACAACATAACATTGTAAAATATGGGATCAACATAATCAAAAGAGGGTGCTTACCTGGTTGCTTTTCGTCGGGAACGTAATTGGGGTCGTAGTCAGGATCATTATCAACGGACTCTGAAACATCGGCGTCTACGCATTAAATAACAAGAACCACGACAAAAGCAAATAACAATAAATCCATAAGGGCAAAAAAAGAAATCAGATAGAAATACCAAATTAAAATTTACCAAGAAGGACATGGTGATTGTAACATCTCAAAAATTAAAATAAAACAAGAAATTAAATTTTAGAATTGAATTATATTTATTGATGCTTTTTTCTATATAGATAAATACATCAAAAATTAAAAATATTAAAAATTAATAATCAATTTTTTATATTTAAAATTCAAAAACATAAAAGCTAAAAATCTACAAATACCAATGTCAAAATTTTAATAAATTAAATATAAAATTTTTGAAGATGAAAATTTTATATAGCCATAAGGAAGCTCTATAAAAAGTTAAAAAAATTGGAAGAGATATGGACTCCAAAAAATCAAAATCGAAAACTAAAATCAGGCACAAGGTTCGGTCGAATTTTTATAAATTCTATACGATGTATTTTCATCTAAAATTTCTACAGTATAAAAATAATTATCCATCCATCACACAAAAAACTATCAAAAATTTTCTGATGTGATAGGTAACCAATTCAGTGAACCTTACCACGCTCCGTCTGTAACCAGTTCCTGATTTTGTTTGACTTCACCGCTTCTTTCACTTGCAAGTGGGTCCCGACTCCTGTGCGGCCCACCTGCCAGCTGAAGACCCTGTCTTCTTCCTTGGATCGTTGATGCCCCGAAGCATTGGTGCACTCTTGTAGCTCGCATCACTCCTCTGTAGCTTCATCATCCTTTACCATTTGCAGCGTCCAGCCAACGCTGGCTCGCCACGACTCTACCACGCGACCGTCGCCTCCGCATTTTGCGCCGCTTGCCCATCCCTCCTCTTGTGCAAGCGCCACAATTATCTGGGCAAGCTCGCACTCGGGGCCAACTTATCTACACCCCTCGCTGCCTATAAAAGCCTCCCGAGACTCGTTTTGCAATCACGCCATCTTTCCTTCCGTTTCTCCTCTACTAGTGTCGATCAAGATCCTTAATCTCCTGCCAATTTTCACCATTTCTAGAACTTCACCGAAAAGAGGGGAAAACTAAAATCTGGCTGAACCAGTAAGAAACTTCTCAATTCCTTTGGTACCGAGCACTTTCCTACATCCCTGAACCCAGGCCATACTTCACCTTTAGCTCACCTCATGCAAAAACACGTAGCCACCATGGTCTTCTTCCCCAAGGCCAGGCAACCGATGGTAGTTCACCTTGGCTACTTTCCAATTGAAACAATAGGCAAAATGGGTTGCTCTAGCCCCGTTCATACTCAATCAAGCGCGCAATTGGATTGATTTGGACTGCTGTCACTTATCTCCATCCGACCAAGAGTTCGGCCGTACGTTGCCAATGGTCGACCTCTGCAGACCACCTCCTCCACGGGCGAGACCTCCCTTGACTTCCCTCCAGACGTCTCATGCTCCATTGCCCGTTCGACCGCTGGTTTCGGCCATATTCCGCCGACGGCAAGCCAAGCCAAAGCCTCGTTTGTTTTCCTCTCACTGCTGGTGGGGCCTGTTTGGCAGTGAGACAAGGTAACCAAATCAAAAGGCAAAAGATTTTTCCGGTCTTTTTCTTAACTGAGAGACTTCATTTCTAAATAACTTTTACATTATTGATTCAAATGAAATAAAATAAAATTTTAAAATCATCTAAAATCATTTGTATTCAAAATATACAAAAATATTGAATTTTTGAGTCACGTAAGAATTATTGAAATTAAAGTTTGCTAAGAACACTATTATGGACTTTATATAAAAGCTATACACCATAAACTATAAATTAATAAAATAATTTTTTATGATGCTGAGATTAGGAGAAACTCAAATATGCAAAAACATTATATGACCTGAACTAAGTTTAAGTTATTTGTTTTGCAAACATTAGTAAAACCTAATATGGCTATTAATAAAAATAAGTATATAATAACACATAAAATAATAAGATAATTTTATATAAGCTCCTGAAATCAGTAGAAGCCCAATTATATAAAAATATTTAGAATAAGACTTAGTTTACATTCTTTTAATAAAAGGAAATGCAAATCATAACAATAAATAAATATATAATCTATCACGGTTGAAATCAAAATAATGTAAAAATAATTTTAAAACACTTCTTGGGTCATACCCTATTAATACCAGAAAAATAAGTGAATGATCATGTATAGTGTAGTCACAACTTAAAATGAAGTCTAACTCGTTATAACATTACCTTTATGATCATTTATGCTATTTCAACAGCAAATAAAATAACTTGTCTAAACAATAAAATTTATAAAATTGATTTATAAATACTCTCCAAAGTACATGTTACCATATTCTGAAGAAAGAAATTCATTATATCATAGTTTGCATATAAATCTTGTTAGCAAAATAACCTTAATTATTATGATTTTTGGATTTTAGAAACGCTTAAGCCTTTTCGACAGCTCACAAAACATCTCACCTAAATAAGAATTTTGTGAAGAATAGCCCAATAATGTTCTTTGGGATATAGACTACCACAATCTAGAAAAATATTCTTATTATAACCTGCTTTTCAAATAAATCCTGCTAGTGCAATGACCTTAAATATTATGGTCACCAAAAACATATTATATGAATAATTGAATTTTTGAAACTTTTAGTTAAAATACTTGTGTCATTAGAATCTTCATGTAACCATGTAATTACAATTAGTAGCCTAATCCTATAAACCTAACTAATATAAATCACTCTTTATACAAAAATCACTCTGAATTCTATTAATCTAAGTAATTTTTGCATTTTGAATTCGATATTATAAATATAATAATACATAATTTTAGCTTCTTGAATTCGTAAGACAAGAATAGATAATACATAAAGGAAATCGTGCAACGTTCAACCTAAAAGCTATTAATAGGTAAGAATATACATACTTAATTGACTAAAACGCGAGAACATAAAGTCATAAAGCCCAAACCCTAAACCACGCCTATTTTCTATAATAAGTCTTTATTTGATTTTTTTCTGTCTTCCTTTTGCCATTATTAAAGTTTGCTATTTGCTATATTTCTGTTGAACAACGTGTAGAACTCGATGTCATTACTTCCATCATTGTCGGCGGTTTTGGCCGGACAGCTATTATGCCTCGATAGAATCCGAGGTTTGATAAAGGGGATCTTCACGGACGGACACCTATGAGCTCCCTCGAGGGATCCACGCAGTCAAGAACTCAAGAACACACCGATATACCCAGGTTCGGGCCCCCAATGTGGGTAACAGCCCTATGTCCTACTTCTACTCTTGTTAATGTGATTTGAAGGGATTACAAACGCACACTCTACACTCTGAGTTCTTCATGAGCTCTCTCAGCACTTTCCTTGCTCAAGTCTTTTCCCGTTCGTTTCTCGATTGTTCCCCCTCGCCAGGTAGGGGGGTAGCGGTCGGCTCACCCTTTCGTCTCTCTACCGGATGTTGGTCATTCATCCGGAAGGATCCCGCTTCTGGTGATGGTGGGTTCACGTTCTCAGCAAGAAGAACCGACGGAGGCTAGCAAATACCACAACGGTCCCAGACCGTCGCGGGGGACCGTGGTCACGCTTTCCTCGAGAGGCGGGGGCATCGTCCCACCGATGGTAGCAGAGCTACCGATTTGGCGGTGGCTAGCCATGGAAGAGGCCACTCCGGCCCAAAACCTGCATGTCGTCCATCTCTCTTGACCACCCCTGCGGAACTTGCAGGAGACACCCCAGCCACGCCGTGGCTACGGGACATCGCTTCCCTGATAGATGAGGCTCAGCTCCGTGTGGGGGCGCCTGATCGGCCGGGTACCTTTGGTACTCCATGATCAGGGTTGCGTGCGGATCACACCCAAGCTTCCACCGCCGAAGGGAAGCGCCTAGCCAGAGGGCCGAGCAAAGGAAAGGGCTTGTCGGATACGCATTCGCTGGCGTGGGCGCAATGGCGGCCGCCGACATATCGCCTCAGATCTTTCGCACCGGGAGGCCGTGAGGATCTGAGGGTGCAGATGGAGAAGCGTCATTGGCAGCGCGGCGATGATTTGCGACGACGATCAGATTGCCGCTGCTGTAGGGCAAGGCAGCTATAGGCGGATGGCTCCTGATGACGATCGCTCCTCCAACGATACTCACTCTTGGGATAAGGAGGAGGTCCACTCCTCTGAATCCTTGGGGAGTCGAGATCCATGCTCCCCGACACGGTCTCTGGGCCGAGGTTCAGGTGGACGACGTAGCTCCCCCCTACGGCGTTGGGTACCAGGCCTTCTTCAGTCGGCTGCGCCGCGTTGCATGGCCGGAGAGGTTTCGCCCGGCGTCCATTGAAAAGTATGATGGCACCACCAATCCAGAGGAGTTCTTGCAGATATACACGACTGTGGTGCGGGCCACAGGCGGTCTGAAAAGGCCATGGCCAACTACTTCCCGACAGTTTTGACGGGATCTGCCCGTTCTTGGCTGTTGAACCATCTACGAGGGTCGGTGCACTCGTGGGAGGGACTGTGTGACCTCTTCGTCACCAACTTTCAAGGCTCGTACACACAACCGGGTGTGGATGATGATCTCCATGCCCACGAGCAGGAGAAAGGGGAGTCGTTGCGCGATTTCATCTAACCATTTAGCTACTGCTGCAACATTATCCCCAGGATCTTTGAGCAGTCGGTCATCATCGCCTTCCAAAGAGGCGTCCAGGACCACAAGATGCGAGAGAAGATGGCCACTCGCAACATCACCACCACTTCCGAGCTGTTCTCCCTAGCGCACAAGTGCGCGCGGGCAGCGAAAGCTCAGAGGAAGGTGCCCGGTCTAGCCGACGATCACGGCGGAGACGGGGCTGGGACCTCGAAGGGTCTTAGCTCCGCGAGCAGGAAGAAGAAGCGTGGGGCGGTTGAGCTTGGACAGGTCCTAGCCACAGAGTGCGAGCACAGGGACACCAGGTCTACCGTCACGATCGGCGAGACGATCGCCGTGATCGGCGGGATGACCGCCGCGAGGAGGAGGGCAGGCCCTACTGCCCGATCCACCAATCCAATACGCATGACCTGGCCAGCTGCCAGGTTGTGAGCAAGATGGTGGAGCAGTGCCTCAAGGAGCGTCGTCCCCGCGACGACAACCAGGATGAAGACCCCACTCCATTGGCTTTCTAGCGGGTAGAGCATACGGTGGCGTATATATACAGTGGCTTGGCCACCTATCCCTCCAACACAAGGTATAAGCGGCTGATGAGGGAAGTCTGCGCCACTGTACCGAGCTTAGGGGCGTGTAGGCCGCTGAAGTGGTCGGAGGAGCCGATCACCTTCAGTCGGGGTCGACCACCCTGAGAGCACTGCTGGCCTGGGTCACCTTCCGATTGTGGTTTTGCCCATGATTCGGAACGTGAAGCTTGGGCGGGTGCTGGTGGACGGAGGGAGCTCCATCAACCTCTTGTCCTCCAAAGTGTTTCGGGTGCTCTAGATATCACGGCAAGAGCTGCGCCCAGCCCTACCTTTCTACAGGGTCACCTCGGGGGCTGGCTTAGTGCCCCTGGGCTAGGTGCGCCTCCCCGTCACCTTTGGAGATAAGAGCAACTATCGTACGGAGGTGGTGGACTTTGAGGTCGCCGACTTCGACCTTCCATACAATGCCCTGCTTGGCCGACCGGCATTGGTCAAGTTCATGGCGGCAACCCACTATGCATACATGGTGGTGAAGATACCAAGGCCCGGTAGCCCCATAATCGTCCGGGTGGACAGGCCGGAAGCCTTGTGCTGCCATAAGTAAGCATTGGACCTGGCCGGTGCCACCTTTGCTAGGCAAGCTGATGCTGCCTACTCGGGAGCCCCTCCGGCGAAGACCCGTGCCTCACCTGGTTCGTCTAGTGAGGTTAAGGTGGTCTCCCTGAGTGTGGCCGAACCCGAGAAGACCGTCAAGGTGGGTGCCCACCTTGGCACCAAATAGGAAAGCGCGCTCGTCACCTTCCTCCGGTCTAACTCCGACGTGTTTGCCTAGCAACTGTCCGACATGACTGGGGTCCCCAGGAAGGTGATCGAGCACCGATTGGCAACGCTTCCAGGAGTGCGCCCGGTCCGACAAAAGGTTCAGAGGCACTACAGTGACAAGATGCCATTCGGGAGGAGGTAGAGAAGCTGCTACGCGCGGGCATCATCAGGGAAGTCTCTCACCCCGAGTGGCTTGCCAACTCCGTGCTCGTCAAAAAGTCCAACGGGATGTGGTGGATGTGCATCGACTTCACCGACCTCAACAAGGCCTGCCCGAAGGATCCGTACCATTTGCCGCGCATTGATCTCATCGTCGACTCTACGGCAGGGTGCGAGCTGCTATTGTTTCTGGACGTGTACTCCGGGTACCACCAGATTAGCATGGCGACGAAAGATGAAGAAAAAACCACTTATGTAACCCCGATGGGCATTTATTGTTATACCAGAATGGCATTTGGGTTAAAAATACTGGTTCTACTTATCAGCGTGCTATGTATACTTTCTTCCGTCCGTAGATAGGACGGAACCTCGAGGTGTACGTCGACGACCTGGTGGTGAAGGTCAAGAAGGGCGAAGGACTGATCGGAGATCTGGAAGAAACCTTTGCCAACCTCCGAAAGAATCGTCTGAAGCTCAATCCTGAGAAATGTGTGTTCGGCGTGCCCTCCAGGAGATTTCTAGGGTTCTTTGTGTCCAGCCGGGGCATTGAGGCCAATCCTGTCAAGATAGCGGCTATCGAGCACATGAAGCCACTAACTCGGCTCAAGCAAGTGCAGTGTCTCGCTAGTCGACTGGCATCTCTCGGGCGGTTTATCGCTCTCTTGGGAGAAAGGAGTCTATCCCTGTTTAAACTGTTGAAGAAGACCAACCACTTCGAATGGACCCTGGAGGCCCAAGAAGCGTTTGAAGACTCGAAGAAGTACCTCTCCTCCCCAAGGCTTTGGTCGCCCCAAGCTTGGCAAGCCGCTGTTCTCAGACATCGCGCAACTCCCGCAATGGTGAGCGCGGTACTTGTGGCGGAGAGGGAAGGTGCCCAGATGCCGGTCTACTACGTCAGCAAGGTGCTACATATGGAGACCGGTACCCGCAGTACGTAAGATGTTGTATGTCGTCCTAGTGGCGCCCAGAAACTACAAAGACTACTTCCAGGGACGGGAGATCACAGTGGTCACTGCCTATCCCCTGCGATAGATCCTCCACAATCGAGAAGCCGAGGGTCGTGTCGCCAAATGGTCAATAGAGCTGGGGGAGTTCTGCCTCAGGTTCACCCCCCGCACCGTCATCAAGAGTCAAAGACTGGCAGAGTTCGTCGCCGAGTGGACTCCTACCACTCCTGAAGCTGAAGAGACACCCGCGCCTTCTCCCTGGACTTTATTCTTCGATGGCTCCTTCAGGCTCGAGGGCGCGGGGGCTGGGGTTGTCCTGGTCTCCCCGACCGGCGACATCCTTCAGTACGTGGTCATCCTGGACTTCATGGCCATCAACAACATTGCTGAGTATGAAGGTTTCTTCGGAAAGGCGTCGCGCCTCGCGCTAGGGCGTCCGACGTCTCCAAGTCAAAGGCGACTCCCTGCTGGTCATCAATCAAGCGCAAAAGGAATTTCAATACTTTGACCCCGCCATGGCAGCATACCTGGTGGAGGTTAGGAAAATGGAGCACCGCTTCGAAGGACTAGGGTATATCCATAACCCCCGGTGTGACAACCATATGGCGGACGGGCTTTCGCAGCTTGTGTCGTCAAGAGCCTCTGTTTCGGTTGGGGTCTTTGAAGAAAGACTTACGCGACCGTCCATCACTACCCCCGTTCATGGTGGGGACGATGGTGTGGCTGTCTCAGCCTCCGACTTAGGTGGGGAAGGTGGTGCAGCTGTCCCAGCCTCCAATTCAGGGATGGAAGACAGTGCACCGCCACTTTCGATTCCGTGAGGGAAGACGGCGGTGCGCCGCACGGTATCAGGGAAAAGCCCGCTGCGAAGTACCCAGGCGATCACCACGTGATTGCTACACTTGGCCGGGAAGGTTAGTGGATGGATCCGATCCTAGCTTTCCTGCGGGACCAAGTGATCCCTGACGATGATGCGTCAGTCGAGAAAATTGCACGTAAGGCCAAGTGCTATACTCTGGTAGGTGGGGACCTATATCGCCAAAGTAGAAACGGAATTCTTCTGAAGTGCATCACTCGGGAAGAGGGGAGCAACTTGCTCTCTGATATCCATGGAGGCATGTGTGGGAGCCATATGTCTAGTCAGACGCTGGTCAGAAAAGCGTTCCACCAAGGATTCTATTGGCCTACTGCCCTCCAGGATGCTTGCGAGCTGGTGAGGAGATGCAAGGCGTGCCAGTTCTACGCCATGCAGATCCACCGACCAGCCCAAGCGCTGCAAACCATCCCGCTCTCTTGGCCTTCGCGCCGAGGGTCGATATCTGAGCCCGCTTCTGGTTACGAGGGCTTCACCCATCTGTTCGTCGCCATTGACAAGTTCACCAAATGGGTTGAAGCCAAGGTAGTGCGCGCCATCACGGCCTCCGCTGCCATCAGGTTCATGCGTGGGATCTTCACCCGCTTTGGAGTTGCCAACCGCATCATCACCGACAACAACACCCAGTTCACCAACGTGGCATTCCTGGAGTGTTTCGCCTTGGTGGCCCACCCAAGGAGCAATGGCCAGGCGGAGCGTGCCAACGCGCTGGTATTGAGGGGCCTCAAGACTAGAGCGTTTGACCAGCTCGACAAGCAGGGACCACAGTGGACAGACAAACTTCTGGCGGTGCTGTGGTCGCTTCAAACCACACACAGCCGGGCGACCCGAGAAACACCTTTCTTTCTGGTCTATGGGGCAGAAGCTGCCCTTCCGTCCGAGTTGTCTTTAGACTCCCCGCACGCGTTTCGGCATTTAGCGAGGAGGGCTAGGAAGACCAGCGCTGAGAAGTCAACCTCCCTGAAGGAGGTGTGCGATCGAAAGCCTCGCTACCGCTTGGTACCAAGAGAGCCATAAGAGGGCATTGGCGTTGCACTCGCCCTCGTCTGCGAGAATTAAGACGCAGGCCGATCGCAACAAGCTGTCTCCCCTGTGGGAAGGCCCCTTCAAGGTGGTCTCAGTCTCTCGGCCCGGGGCGGTCCGGTTGGCCACGGAGGATGGCAAAGAGCTGGCGAACTCCCAGAACTTAGAGATGTTGTAGAAATTCTACCCCTGAGAACTGTAAGTGCTTGGTGGTTCGCTCCGATCAGCTAGGGAATGGGCTTTTCCTCCATTAGCTGATCGACGACGACCGATAATAAGTTAAGTTGTTTGCCTTATGGGCACTCTGTCAACCTTTCTTGTCTATACCATTTGGCCCTGCTGGGTCGCGTTTCGCGTGGTTGTCATGGGTACCGGTAGCTTGGCGGCTCCTTGTCGATAAGCAGTAACACCCAACACTTGCGTTGAGCAGGGACGGGCGACCAGGGGGTCGAGTTCGGCACGGTGTTCAATGCGGCTAATATACCCCGGGTTGTCACCGTGAGCATACTGGCCCAAAACCACTCCTGGGAACCTGCTGCCTTGCCACGCAGCGCCGTGGTCAGGTTACGAGAGATCGCAAGGGTTCAAGATCCGAAAGACAATGGGACAGTGACAACCACACGTGCTGAGATTTATGATCTTTTGGTCTATTCCTTGCGTATCTTGTGTAACTTCTGCTCGTATTTGTAGCGGTTACGTGCAAGAACAGGGAGAATGCCGGAGCATCGACCTAACTTAAACCCCCAGACCCGCATCATGGCAAGGCCAGGGGCTGGTCGCCTGGTGGCTTGGGCGAGCAGTCGCAGGCAAACATACACACAAACAGGCACTCAGGTAAACGCGAAGGATAACAATTTTATTAGGTTTGCTAAAAATTGTTTGTACATGGTTACAAAAAAAAGAAAGAAAGGAACAAAGAAAACAAGAAGGGCCGCTCGGGCCATCATTCGTCATCGGCGACTTGGATGTGCTCGGCATCGTCCCCCGCCTCTTCCTCCACCATCGTCGCGTCGAGTGCCGGGTCCTCCACCGTCATCAGCCCCGCCACGTACTCCGAGGCGCGCACAAGACATGAGCTTTGCGCCTCGTTGCGTTTTCGATTCCGACCACGGTGGACATGGCGTCGGCGAGGCGTCGCGGTCGGGCGCAAAGAGCAGCGATCCACGCATTCCCGCGATGGCGGTGGCGACCTCCCGCCCTTCTCTGGCGGAGCGGGCGGACAATGCGGCGGGCAGGCTGGCGAGAGCGTCGGCAACGTTGGTGAAGCTGAGGGCGTACTGCATCGCCGAGGATTCCAACAGATCGCTCAGCTCTACCCCTAGAGGCTGTAGGCTCTTAACCATGTAGTTTTACTTTGGGCGGAGCATGACAGTGAGGTTGTGCAACGAGCAGCGCAGTTCATCTTTAGCTCGCTTCCGCCCCACTTTGGCCTCCTTCGCCCGGGCGAGCAGGGCTGCCGCACCTACCTTCTCCTCGGCAACCAAGGCCGCCCCTCTCTCCCTCTCCTGCGCCAGCTCCTCGTGCAGCCGCCCCGTCTGCTGGGTCAACTGCGCCTCTTGTTGGGTGGCCGCCGTGAGGAGGGCGCCCATGGAAGCGTGCACGCTGCCAAGCTCAGCGAGCAGTGCTACTAGTCAAGAGGCGGGGGCGGCGAGGGCGCTCGATGTGGGGGTGGCGGAGGTGCCGGTGTTGGCGACGTCCCCATGAACCACTTCCAGGGCGCCGGACGGCTCACGGGCGGGATCTCCCGCTACCTCAATGGGTGCTTGGTGTTGCGAAGCACTACTGGGGGCCATCATTGGAAGCGCCGGAAAGCGGAAGGAGGATGCAGGTAGGTTAAGCCCTCCTGCGGGCGAAGGAGAGGGCTCGATGCCGGCGGAGCAGTGCATCGGGTCTGTCGGGCAAGAGCGGAAGATGTCGCTGTGGCAGATGAAGACCCCGTTCCAGTCGTGCTCGAAGGCGCGATGGAACTGGAGGGGGCGGTCGTCCGGTCATCGGTGCGGGGGCCTCTTTGGGTCTGCACCCGAGGCGTCTGAGGAGGACGACCGCTTGCCCGCACTCCGGTCGTCCACCGGGGCGGGGTCCCTAATCGTTAGGGGGCCGCGAGGCGACAGAGTCGTGGGCCTGGTGGAGTCCATCGCCGGGAGTGACTTGATGATCCGGAGACGCTCTGTGAACTCCAGATTGCATAATGGCTGGGCTTCGGCCGGGAAATCTGAACCGCCTGGCGTTGGCGGGAGCAGCCCGCCCAGCCACTTGGCAATAGAAGGGGCGTCCAAATTCGCCACGCCTGAAGAAAGAGAAAGGGTTACCGATTGATGGCGACCACGAGAAATAAGAAGAAAAGAAGAACAAAAACTTACGGCCCAGGTAGGTACGGGTTATGTCGTCGTCACCCGTGTACTGCCACGCTGATCGGGCACGCCGACGCAGGGGGCTGATCCTCCGGGTCATGAACTCCCGGACTACCAGTGCCCCAGTTAGCCCAGAGTCCCACAGCTGATCGATGTGGGCCACCATTGTTTGGAGCTCTGCCGTCTCCTCGACGGACGAGCCCCAGTTCTCATTGGCCTCGCCAAGTCACGGAGGGCATCCAGTATGCCAAGGTCATTGTCGTCACCAAAGATATAGCGATCGCCGCCACGCCTTCCAGTTAGTCTTCGTCTAGAAGGGGATGTAGCGGGAGGCTGATCTGTCGCGAAGACGAAAATGGCAACTCCCCGCGACTCCACTGTCCGTGGAACCGAGGAGAGTATAGAAGAAGTAGAAGAGAGGGAGATTGGGCATTACCCCCACGAACATCTCACAGAGGTAAGCAAAGGTGGAGAGAATGAGAACGGCGTTGGGAGTGAGATGAAGATGGTGGATCTCATAGAAGTGGAGGACTGTAAGGAAGAATTCGGAGAAAGGCGGGACCAGACCCGCCAACAACGCCTAGGAGAAGACGACGATCTCCCTGGCATTGCACCGTGGCGCGAAGGTTTCGCGGCATAGGCGAAGGGAACCCTCGGTGGCAATCCGGGAGAGCCTTGTTGCTCTCTCCCCGTCAACAGTTGAAGTAGGAAAAGGCTGCGCCATTGGGACGAAGCAAGGTCTAGGGACAAGGAATTTGAAGCGGCAAGGAAAGAAGACAAAGGAGTCGAAAAAGAGCATGAGCTGCTGGCTGTTGGCACGCGTATTAATAGGTTTCTCGCTCTGGCGGTTCGCAAAAAGGCGGAAATGCGCGACGTTTCAGGTCCCGAGAGAATGCGGTGGAAGCGGAGAGGACTGGAGCGGTTGCATGCGCAGGAGTGGTGGACCCGTCCGGGAGCACGTCGGCATTAAAGAGGTCTAAAAAGGCTAGCGCGTGCTCCAGGATGGGCTCGGGGGCTACTGTCGGCGTACTTTACGCCAGGGTACCCTCTCCGCCACGGTCAGGAGGGGCTACGGGTGCCGAAGCACGACAGCCTGGCGAGCGGTGGGCGATCAGGCCCTGACGCCAGACGATCGCGTTGCGTGGCGGCCTGACGAGCAGGTGGGCGATCAGGCCCTGATGCCAGGTGACCGTGTCGCTTGGTGGCCTAGCAAGCAGGTGGGGCCAGGCGGCCGGGCTACGTGGTCGATCGACGGAATCAAAAGGTACTCGGGGGTCCGCTGCCGGTTAGGCGTGAAGACGTACACCAAAGGAATGGGGGAGCTTCGCCTCAAAGTCTTCTCCACCGATACCCTGTGTCAGAACCATTGAATGCGCGTGGCTTTGCTGAAGGCACGATAGCTTATCCCTCTGTCGTCCTGCACCTAACCCGTCCCATACAAGTCGCTTCCCGGGTGGACCAGGCGAAGTTGGACGATGGTGCAAAGAATGAGGCCAGAGGATGGGACTACAGTGACTGATGTAATAAATAAAGTGTAATTAGCGTGATGTCATCCTTCTCACATGCCCTAGCCAGCCCGGCCTATATAAGGGGGATTCGGTGCATGGGAGGGGAAGAAGGAAAAAGATAGACAAAAAAGGACCAGAGGACCCAGAGCCGAAGAAAGCTAAGAGAAAACAAGAGAAGGAGAGCATTAAGAGAGCTCCAGAAGAATGCGGAGTGTAGATTGTGCACTTGTAATCCCCTCAAAACACATCAACAAGAGTAGAAGCAGGACGTAGGACTGTTACCCATATCGGGGGCCCGAATCTGGGTATATCGGCGTGTTCTTGAATCCTTGCCTGTATGGATCCCTCGAGGGAGCTCATAGGTGTCCGTCCATGAAGATCCCCTCTATCGAACCTCGGACTCCGTCGAGGCATAATAGCTGGCTGGTGAAAACCGCCGACAGTCATCAACAACATCGGCAGTGACCACGACTTCATTGTAAACAACAAATAAGTAAGGCAAGGACCCCTTTGACCATATTGAGTCCAGTATTTAATGTTTCTTTTGTTTTATCAAACTGTTTCATGCATGCACTTATTTTTTGTAAATTTGATATTTTGTGATATTGATAGATATGTCTGATATCTCTTGGAACTTCCTTAATAAATATAGACATGAGAATCTTGATAACCATAGAATAAGGTTAGACAATACATAATATCAATTTGGGTATATGCGATTTAATAACCATGCTTAGCCATACTTTAGAATCAATGATAAAGATGATCAAATCAAAAAATTGTTTCTTAAGAAATTAAAAATGTTGGATATGATACTGATGATTATTAGTATTTTTGTTAAAAATCCAAAATAAAACTCTGGTTTAGATGCGGGCAATTATTGGCAATAGCCGGTTGTGCCAGGGATGTACTTGTACGTAGTGTAGGGAGAGGTATTGCCCGTGTCAGATTAGGACCGAACATCGTGTTGTATAATCCAAGATAAATCCGTACAAACCACAAGTGCTAGGATGGGGCAGCCTTAAACCAATTAAGTTATCTAGTTTAACTTTGCACTTTGGAAGGCCAGAGTAGCACAGGCATTCCTATCTAGGTCTACTTGTAGGGGTTTTTACTTACTAATGCAACGGTATACGCCATGCTATAGGGAGTTCTATCATTTCTATGCTCTGAGTTATTCTACCATAACATGGATTTTCGTCACCGGACTGGTGCAAAGTTAACCTAGGTAGTGTAAAGTTTTTCGTCATGAACATTCTAGCCACACGTCGAAGGTGCGTGAAACATGCGGCAAAAAGAAAAGGTCATGACTTGTGGGTAAAGCTGTACGTCTCTGCAGAGTATAAATCTAATCGATTAGCCGTGCCCGCGATTATGGGAAACTTGGTGAACTGACACATATTACATGTTTTGTTATTTCCAAAAGGGTTTGATTTCATTTGTTTTGCCACGTGTTGGCAAGGAATGGTTATGTGTTGGCAAAGAAATGGTTATGGTAGGATTGAATTATTGGATGAATGGTTATGGATTGGCAAAGAAATGGTTATGGCAGGATTAAATTATTGGATGAATGGTTATGTGTTGGCAAAGAAATAGTTATGGCAGGATTGGATTATTGGAAGAATAATTATGTGTTGGCAAAAAAATGGTTATGGTAGGATTAGAATATTCGTCACTCTCAAAGAACTGTGAGTGTTACTTATGTTTTACTTATTTCTTATTAGTCAAATTTGCTCTTACAAATTTTGTTTGAAAAATTGCAAGTTGATTTACAAATTAAATTCCGCTTTATGCAAAATTAACCTAGAAGCCTTTTTTGATTTAACTTGTAGCATTTGCAAATACCACCTTAAATCTTATGGAGTACGAAAGTACTCAACCTTAACTTATTATGTTGTTTCAGGTGATTGCGAAGTTTCGAAGCTTTCTTTTCATCGCATGTTGCAGGAATATCAATGAAGTGATTTTTTCTAGGGATTTATACCTTGTCAGTTGTCTGAGGGTCAGATGGGCACACTACAAGGCATTGCTTCTTCTGTGCCACACACACACACACACACACACACACACACACACACACATATATATATATGCTTTGAGTTGTAAGATTATATTTTACAAATAGCTTCCGCTTTAATATAATGATGTATGGTTGTGATTCCAATTGTCGTAAATGTGCATGTTAGCTACTGATTATGGGACTAGTATTAAATACATATTAGATGTCTATTTTTGCATTCTATGTAAAAATAGGGGTCGTTTCAGTGATTTTGGGTCCTTGAATTATCACTTATATAATTATTTCATTAATCCTTAGGTTATGCGAGGCTTTCTATTTTTACCTTTTGATTTAAATTGTGTTCAATTCTAAATATTTTTGCAAAAATGGAACATTTATGACCTCAGAAACATGTGGAAATTATTTCATAATTTTTGGAACTGGTTTGCATAGTTGCTATATGGTACATAGAAGGGATTTTAAACAAACTTGATTAAAATGATTTAAACTACAGTGATCATGTAAATTTTGTTGCATATTATGAGTCCTTATGGCTTAACTCAAATTTAGAAACTTAGCTTATCTCACTTGGACTTTCCTAGCAAAATATATAAGGAGATGAATAAAATAGGGCAAAAAGGAAAATAAAAAAGGCAAGGCTGGGAATTATTTGAACTCAGGAATTCTTGCTTCCGGCAACAGCGCTCTACCACTGGGCTATGGCGCTCTTTGTGACACGGTGGTATGCAACATTATTTAAGCTCACTTGCTTTCACACTATAGTGCGCACGACCTAGCTGGCCGGCAATGGAGAGGCTAGCTAGCTCCTGGAGTTCGGCAGCAGCGAGTAGGCGCGGCTAGCCTGCGGCGGTGGGGTAGTGGAGCTTGGAACGAGCTCGGTCCTGCCATGCTCTCGGCGAGATACTCGGTGCACGGTGAACTCTAGGCGAGGGGCGAGCAATGAGCATGGCTAAAATGGCTTCTAGCCCTGGGACTTCATCAGGGTGTAGTGGAGACGGCAGTGTGGCTTGCTAGCAAGAGATCGATCAGCTTATAAAGGCGACCGAAGCAGTGGAGCACTGAGTTGGAGTGGGCAAGCCGCTCGGCGGTCACTCTCGCGTGCTTGGTTTTCTTGCGCCGAAGGAAGCGGTTTCTTTGTGACCTGTCTTGGCCGCGCGACACAGGAACAGAATGGAGCAACGTTTGCTGCGCATGGAACTCGATGTACCGTCTTTTTCAGAGGTGCATTCAAATATCTCAACAGTTATCTAGGATTTTAGCTATAGGTAACTAAGCGATCATTGCCAGATATAAAAATGAAATTCAACTGCTTTATAGAGAATTAAGGCCTAACGGCCTGAGTTTTATAAAAGGGGTGCGGTTGCTCCAGAATACATTACATAAACTCTCACAAGAAAGCTTGAGCAAATAGACCAAGGCCTCAAAACCAAATATTGTCGCCATCTATGGACTCCGGGAAGTCATCGTCTTCTTGAAAATCTAAAGGGGGATAAGAGGCAAGGGTGAGTACACAACAGTACTCAGTAAACCACACAGAAATTTCTGAATACTGCATGCAAGGAATGACAAGGAGTCGGCACAGGTTTTAAAATATTGTGGATGCAAGAGCTAAATTCCTGTTTTTATATTACATTTGAAACACAAACCATATATCTAGTAATACCATGGGTTTTTTTGCAAAGTTCAGGTTTACATCAAGTTCGTGTTCCGAAAACTACTTGAGCTCGGTTATGGGTATCGCCTCAAATTAACTCAGCTTTAATAACTGGAAGCACGGTGTATTTGAATACCGTTAAGATCACTCTGTAGAGCTGCTCAACTTTACCCATAAGATATCTACGGCCGTCAGTACCACACGACTGATATGCAACTTTAATGCATGCGGCTGGACTGAGATGATCATAACCTTTCGTTGGATTTCCCCTCTTTAGCCCATAACCAGTAGGTTTCGAGAATCCACAGTCTCCAGGACCTACTGGTCAAGGCGGGAGATGCGATCTGGTCACTGTGGATACCTACTGTTTTGAGATATGGTGAATGGCTACCCCATTCCTGTTCCACCCTGATCGCTCTGCGATCCATCCTTCCAAGCGAGAATGGTAACTACCACCCATAGGTATTCTAAGGGGAAATACAAGGTACTGGGCTACATTGGGACAAGTCAACAGGGCTGACCGGCCCAACTTGTAGTTGTGCGGGAACTGAAATTATTTACTTTGCCCAAGGAGGTCGGTCCTTAAGTGCCTGAAACTCAGCCATTCCATACCACCTACCCTGGTATCGATCGTACCATCCATCGGACCAACACGTGGATTTTGTCATCGGTCGGGGGTCGGATTGACTTCCACCTCACGTGGGCAGTCCAACACTGTCCCCCTAACAGTGGCAGTTTTTGAAAAGTGCCCCGAATCACCACTTGGAGATTTTTGGATAAAAGAGTTAGGGTGAAGGGTATTAGCAGAAAATTTTACGACGGTTTAATAATTGTAGCCTAAGGTTATGAATGGATTAAGACTTAACAATAGACTTAACAAAGGGTGGGTTATAATTAATCAGGTCATTCTAAATTATCTCTTTTTTAGTTTTTTAAAATACCATAAAATAATATGGTAAGAAAATATATAGTACTATACTAAAAACTGGGTTCGATATATTCAAGGGTGTGGTTTGCCTTACGGGGTCGAGAGATCTCCTAACTGGTAGAAGCCGAAGTCGTGACTGATCCCAGATGGCTCCTGCTCCTGGTACGGCTCGAAGTATTGCTCCTGCTCCAGAACAACTCCTGGGACTGCTCCAACGTCGGATCTAGCGTGAAGAAACAAAACCAATAAAATAAACGAATAAAAACATAAAAGGGAGAGAAAACGAAAATTAAATCGAAGGGGAGGGTCGAAAATGGATCAAAGGGGTATTTTGGAAATTTTGGAGACTTGGTTTGGGGAAGCAGAGATTATTTTGACTCAGCTGCTCAAACTGGTCAAGAATACATATTTTTGGGTATTTTTAGATTTTGGGAATTTTTCTGTAATTTTTGGAAATTTTCTGGATTTTTAAATGATTTTCGAATTTATCAAAAAATCTGAAACATCAAATCGGGGTGGGCCGCATAGTGCAACGCAATTTGGCCGGTGCAGCCCACCACGCCCTGCATGGTCGGCCCACGTGAGGGCGTGGTCGCGGCTTCTTGTGGGGCGGCTATGGCCCAGCAGCATGCTGGGAGGGGGCCGACAGCAGACTGGGAGGCCGACAAAGAAGCTTGGGGGCATGGCGCGGCTGAAGGGCGGGGCCCGGGCGCATTGAGAGAGAGAGAGAGGGAGGTGGCGGTGCGCTCGGCCGGAGAGGAAGAAGGAGGGAGGCAGCGCGGCGAAGCGGGGCTTGGGAGGGGAGGAGAGAGCGCGAGAGAGGGAGAGGGCGACTCGCTGTGGCTAGGCGAGAGAGAGAGGGTGGGGCGACGAGGGCGTGGCGAGGGCAACGGGCGGCGCGGGGAAGAGGCGCGAGTGCATGGCTGGCGGCGGGGAAGGCGGAGGGGGCAATGCGTGCGACGCGGGCGGGGCACAGCGCGAGCGGGCGGCGGCAGCGGGACGAAGCGGAAGGCGAGGGAGACAGAGCGGTGTCGGGCAGGCCAGACCAGGAGCGGGACACGGGGAGCACTCAGAGGCGCCGCTTATTCGTCAAATCGGAAGTATGGGCTGCCCGGTGCGTGAGTTGTGCCCGCTTATGGATAGTTTGTTAGCTGTGTACGTGGAGTCAGGAGATTGTTGCTTTGCGCATTGAATGGACAGGTTTTGGTCTTGGGTTGGATTGATTTAAAAGTGTTTTAGCCATTTTGAAATTTTCTAGAAATTTTTGTGTAGGTAGATTAGGGTAATAGGGTATGTAGTTTCTTTTTTTTTTTTTTGCTCAATTCCTTACCGTGGTTTTCAAAAACTAATTCCTGAAAGTTTACTGGTTTCTAACTGTTTTTGAATTTTTGAGCTACTCAAGTGATGTGCAAAAATTCTGGAAAATTTATATTTATACAACTTATGTATCCTAGTATTTTATAAAATTTTTTGCTATAGTATGTTACTTGATGCTTTTAAGAGTTTCTTTGTTGTGTTAGGTTAGGCATTTAAATGTCACTAACGCAAAATAAAAAATCTGAGAAATACAGATAAATTTCAGAAATAAATTCAAATGAAAAATTCAAATATACAATAAGGTTCATCACTTTATTCATTTTTCTTAAATTTTAGGACGTTAAAGCTATCTAGGGCTACACTTTTATGTCCTTATTCTTTTCCAAAATTTATACCGTGGCAACTATCTCGGAGTGCTAATACAGATCGCTTAGACCCGGCATAGAAGGATCAAGTCGTAGAAAATTCGAATGCACGTGTCATGCTTGTCAACCCAAGCGGATGGCTTTCTGGGTGGTTGAAGCGACTCGGTGAGTGCAGTGAACGGCAGGGCTTCTTTTTTTCTTTTCTATATATATACTAGCCAGTATGACATCTGTCATCACTCTAAGAGCATCTCCAGCAGAGTACCTAAACCAGCCCCTAAACCTTAAAATAGAGAGTTTAGTAAAAAATACAGATCCAAAGAGACTCCTAATCCAGCTCCTAAAATTAGGAGGCCCTAAATTTGCCTCCTCACCTAATTCTGTGGAGCCCTAAACCAGCCCTTAAACCTTAAAATAGGGAGTTCTTAAAGATACACCAGAGATTGAAGACAGAAAATACATGAGAGGCTTCAAGATGATCTTATTGAGCATTTGTGGGCAATTCACAGCGCTTCGTAGTTTGATTCATTGTTCGGAGTTTCTATTTATATATCTATTATGTTTTAAAAATTTTAAATTTAAATTTTAAATATCATGTTTTTAAATTGTAAATGTTAATATGCTTATGTTTTATGTATTACAAATATTTTTGATTGAATTTTAGTGGTGTCAAATGAAGATTATACATAGCGGATATGTCAAAATAAGAGAAAAGTAAAATAGGGCTGAGATTTAGGGATGTTGTTTGATTTGTGCTCAAACAGGCCCCAAAAATAGGGGGAGTCCCTAAATCCAAAATAGGGGCTCTGTTTTAGGGGCCCTTGCTGGTGATGCTCTTAGGCCATTCTCAGTGCATAGTTTCATTTTTCAGTTTTCAAGAGTACCACATCAGTTTTTGTCTAGGTAACTGTGTATCTCCGGTTTCATCTAGATGAAAATCTCTCTATTTCTCTTTTCATAATTATCTTGCCATATCACCAAACATAATAACATATTATGTTATTTAATAAAAATAAAACTTAGTTAAAACTCCCACTAAAAATAGCCTTATCGTCATGTACTGTCTGCTGTTTGGTACCAACTGAGCTCCCTCGAAAATGCCTACCCCAGCATCTCGATAGCATGTGCTGTCAATGTCCTTGCAAAACTTTCTAGAATACCATTTCAATGGTATACCCTACTAGGAAGTTTTTACGGTGTGATACATAGCACACGTTGATTTTTTTGTAGAAACAATTTTATTTTTTTTTCTGGAGATGTTTTTTCATCAAATCGTCGAGAAAACGCGTAAAACGGTTGAAAGGATATAAATATAATCACGCATTTTTTTTGCATCTATCTAGGGTTCTCTCCCGAAGAATCTGTGATTGCGCTAAATTGAATGTCCTTTTCGTGGAAAATAGCTGGAATGATGCAAACGTAACTACGCTATTTTTTTGTATTTATTTAGGCTTGTTTTACGAAAGATTCACGGGTTTTCTGTAACATTAATTTTTTTGGTTCTCTTTTGCATAAAAAGGATCCGCGGGGTATTAAACTATAATCCTAAAAAAACTATTTGAGAATTCTAGATGGCTCTTCAGGGGAAAACTTAGATTTTTTAGGGTCTTTTCTAAAAAAAGTGACCTAGATGCGAATTTCGAAACATCTGAGGGCTTCTTCGCAAAAAAAACAGGCGGTATCTGACCAAAAAACCGAATTTTCGGATTTTTCAGGACCTTTTCCATAAAAAAACAGATCTAAATGCGATTTTCGAAACTTTGCAGGATTTATCTAGGGGCATTTGGTAAAAAACCGAAATTTCAAATTTTTCAGGGCTTTCCGGTAAAAAAAGGGACATAAACGCGATTTCTGAAATTTTAGAGGGCTTTTTCGCAAAAAAACTGGCAGGTGAAGGCATGGCTACGTGTCGCGTGCGCAAAAACCCGCGGCCTCGTGTGAGCCGACTCGAACCGTGATCAAGGTGCGAGAGCTAATAAGCTTAACCACCGCGTACAGCGATCGTTTTTAAAAGTAACGGCGTTAAAATATATAAGCCGGGCAAACACGTGAGGCACGGAGCGACGTGGCTCAACAGTCACGTACCGTACACATGGCAGGCCTGTTTACTATAGCAAAAGGGTGATGTGGAGCGTGGAGGGAGTTGAAACTCTTCATACTTTATTGGGGATGGCAACGGGTCCGAGTACATCCGGGTCCAGCCTCCGTGGACTCGGACCCGAGACCCGAAATTTAGACCCGGATCCGGACCCGAAGTTAGTCACAGGTCTAAACTCGGACCCAAACCCGAACCCGAACGGGTACCCGGCCCCGATACCTATGCTATTCGGTGCTCCTTCTGTCATTCACGTGAGTTCTTCGCGAGGCTTTTGGAGCAAAAGAAAAATTCCGGTGACTGTCGCGTGGACGCCTGCACGCACAAAAACACTCCACAGTTTTTAGCGGCTATCTCATGACGATGCCGATCGTCATCGTAGTGGCTCACGACGACTTGGGCCAAAGGCTGGCGGGCCGCAGAACAACTGCGGATGTGCCGTTTGAATTTTTTTTTATTTAATATTTAATTTTAATCGTTTTTCAGAAAGTCGCCATGAAAAATTTCAAAATACCGCCGTCGCCCCCGGTGATCGCTCAGACGGCGATAAAGCGGTCCCACTAACGGCCGGCTAACGGTCAAACGGCCGGGCGCATTTGTGGCGAGAGAGGACGACCGACACGCGTCGCTTGGCGGTTGGAGGCTGCCGCCCGGCAGGGCGATCGCGCAGCGAGCAAAGCGACGGTGGTTTTAAGAACTGCCACATGAAAGCACTGTTGCTCATTTCAACCGAGAGCAAGCAGCTGAGCCGGGCGAGTGCAAGGAGAAGGAAGGAAGAAAAGAGAAAGAGAGGAGAAGGGAAGTAAGAAAAGAAAGGAGAGGAAAAAAAAGTTGATTTTTCGGTTTTTCGGTAAGTTTGAAAATTTTTATATAATATTTAAAAATTTAATTTAGTTTTTAGTATTGTTTAGTATTTAGAAATTGTAGAATTTAGTTTATATTTTGTGTGGTGATTTTTGTAGGTAATATTTATAAATTAATGTAGTATGTAGTTAGGCAATGCTTAGATATTTAATGTAGTATTGAGACATATTAGGATTGTAGTATTTACAAGTCTTTAGAATCAATATAGTATTTAGAAATTTAATGTAGTTAGGATTGATAGTACAAATATTAGGCAATGTTTAGAGATTTAATATTTAGTATTTATGTATGTAATATTTTAGAGATTTAATATTTAGTATTTATGTATGTAATATAGGTAATCTAATTACTTATTTATAGTCAATGACCGTGTTACGTTAAAAATTAGTATATTTAAAAACATGGCAGCGCTAAGCTTCAAATCGAGAGGGTAAAATTTGACGACAATATATTGTGACATTTATATAGCGGTTAGGTGGAGAAATGATGGTTTTTTCGGCTCAACGTTTCTAGGCAAGATGTCTGAGACATTGTATTTTC
The DNA here is from genome assembly GCA_036346375.1 of Guadua angustifolia. NCBI lineage: Eukaryota > Viridiplantae > Streptophyta > Magnoliopsida > Poales > Poaceae > Guadua > Guadua angustifolia. The sequence continues at coordinate 107,823 of JAYEVE010000165.1, forward strand.
AGATATTCTATGGAGATGGGGAGATAGCACGAGGGCCAAATGGAGTCGATTTGTCGGGATTTTCAAAGTCATACATAGGGCATATCTAGGCCGAGAGATAGGACATCTGAGGGTTTGATGGAGTTTATATTTGGATGTTCGCTTTGATGCCCAGAGTGTTAACCGCGGTTAGAGCGATAGTAAGTCGCACTGAAGGACTTTTTTATGGAGAGTCGATTCCTATTAACGCGACCTCGACATGGAGGAGCTATGTTGATACGCCAGAGCGGGTTGGCGCTCATGTTGCCGTAGATTGGTACTGTGTACCTCCATCGGTGTCTGAGGTGCGTGATGTCGGGTAAATATTACGGAGGAGGAATACAGATATGCAACAACGCCGATGATGAAGGTGGTGGCGAGGTTGGCGGTGGCGACAGGATCGAGGGGGCGAGGAGCCACCGTGGAGGCGCGGGGTGGCCGACGAGGGGAGGAGGTGGAGCACATAGTTGACTTGATGGAGGAGGAGGACCGTGCGGATGAGGATGTCCTCGATGGCTAACGCCGGACGAGGAGGACAATACTCTGAGGTGCCTGCCCCGGTGCGTGGACTAAATATAATTTCAAGACCGACAATGAATGAAGGGAACAGAGATGCATGGGAGTATCATGAGAACGAGGTCGTATAGGGGCCATATATAAAGACAAGGAGGCCGTGATGGATGCGGTGAATCATCGTCAATGTCTCTTTGGCGCCAATTCAGGTAGTGAAGTCGAGAAAAAGACTACGACGTGAAGTGCGTAGTTGATACGCGCCATGGCGGTGCATGCATACAAGGGGAAGTGGAGGGACTATCGAAATGTTCCATAGTGACGAGCATAATCGCTAATCGGAGGAAGCGGAGCAGAACACCATAACTGTCGCCCACTTGGGTGGCAAATGTGTTTTATGGTCGATCGTCGACAATCCGCACCGCAGCCTCGATCCATTATCGAGCCGTGGAGGAGAGGTTTGAAGACAAGATTAGCTACGGAAGGCATGGAGAGCAAAAAGAACAGCTTTGGAAATACGGTTCGACATACGAGGCTTCTACGAGAATATTCCACACTTGCTCGTGGCAATATCAAGTAGGAATCCCAGACGGTCATCGACCTTGGCGGAGTTTCCCGGATGGTGCGTCTTGGCGCGGTAAGTGGGTCTTGCGGCGGGCCTTCTTCGCCCTCGGCGCATGCATTAATGCCTTCGCACTGCCGCCTGGCCATTTGCATGGACGGCACATTCCTCACAGAAAATACAAGGGCGATTCTAACCGCAATCGCGGTGGACGCCAACAACCGTGTTCTCTGGTCGATTGGCCTTCGTGGAGGGGAAAACACGGAGAGCGGTATCGGTTTCTTGAAAGAGTCAAGATGGCAACATGCAAGACCGCCCGATGTATGTGTCATCCATGACCGACATGCGGGTGGTTGCCGAGGGCGATCGTGGATATGCAACAAGGTCGACGCCGTCGGAGCAATAAGGGCTGCACCAAGAGCGGTGGTATGAGGCACATGGGTGCCAATTTTTTCCGCGGTTCAGAACAAGGAACTTATGAACATGTTCAAGCGGTCAGGCAAACAGAACCACGGAGGAAGTTCGAGTCAGGAGGACGTTGATGAACTAACCAAGAAGCAATCATCAATCCAAGGGATGGCGCTAGTTCGATCAAGGAACCCTATGGTGTACCACGAGCAAGGAGATGACCCCACGACTTTGTGTGCGCCCCGACCGACGATCAAACATCCGGCGCGAGGTCGGGCAAGCATAAAGAGTTTCACGGACTGGATACGACACGAGCCGTTGGAGAAATGGTCCATTCTGCATGACGAGGGCGGTTCCCGCTATGGAATAATGACAACCAACCTGGCGGAGATTTACAACTGGGTAATGAAAGGCGCGAGATGCCTCCTGTTGGTGGGCATTGTTGAGGGTGTGTTACTAGGCACCCAAAGATATTTCGTTGAGCGGTACAAGGCCTCCGCTGCATGTATGTCGGACAATCGCTCGTCGACTCGACGGTTGTCTCTACGCACATGGCAAACAAGACACGGAAGGCACAGACACATCGCTGACACCGGAGAGTGGCGTGGAACGGAGGTACCACGTGCATCGCGGTGACCGGGTCGAAGAGGTGCCCACCGAGAGGACTTTCCATCAGTGCATACTCCGAGCCGCCGATCGCGAGTGCTCTCGCCAGAAGCCACGCCGCTGACTTGCCGTGCTTCGCGACGTGATTGCCGCAGAAGAAAGTAGACACACCACCATGTCGTCCGTACATCTCCCACTACTACTACAAGCAAAGTGTTCTCAACACGTGGCATAACGAGGTGTACGGTACCGAGTCGATGGATCGCTCACGGCGGCCCCCCTCCGGGGCATCGGCGGGCACCGACATCCGAATGTTGAAGCGAAGGTCGGGCGTCAAGGACACGGCGATATTAGGAACGATATGGACGAAGTCCGAGGCGCGTCGTAATTGTGGATAATGCAATTCTATGTACCGCTTATTTGTTGTCTCCGTCAATGTATTTTCGATTCTATGTACCGCTTAATTGTTGTCTCCGTCAATGTATTTTTCGATTCTATGTACCGCTTAATTGTTGTCCCCGCCAATGTACTTTCGATTCCATGTACCGCTTAATTGTTGTCCCCGCCAATGTATGTTCGATTCAATGTACCGCTTAATTGTTGTCCCCGTCAATGTATTTTCGAGTGTATGTACCAGCTTATTTGTTATCCCGTTAATGTAATATTTGAATATGGAACATTGCATTACTTTTCATTTACTTTGTTGTAGTTGTAACGTGTACCATGAATTTGCTTTCTAACCATGAATTTGCTTTGTAACCACGCAGTGCTGGCGCATTTATGGCGAGAGTTGGGCGTCTGCCGACGCTACTCCCGGTCGCTAGACCAAAGACGTGGACTTGACCCACCGGTCTAGGTTGTCCGCAGCTGAGGGTCGGTGCGGTTGGGGACACTACGGTCTCGTGTGCGAACGAGTTTCTTCGGATCGACCACGCTGGGTTCCACAAAGAAGTCACGAAGCCGCGACTCTTTACTTACCCGCTAATGGAATTTTAACGACGCTACACACTACGTGCGTGTTACGAGCCGCCGCTTACTTCCGTTTCACCGGATGGTGGAGCAGACGATCAGAGGGCCCGTGACGTCACACGGTTCTCCCACGACCGGTCCTGCCGACCGCTCGTGGACCGGTGGAGACCGGAGACACACGCTCCACCGCCGTGCGGAGAGATGGCTCCCACGCCGCAGACGGTCGCACTCCTCGGCCTCCCAGAGGGACCGTGCGGTGCAGCCGCACGACGCCTCGATTGGCGTGAGCGATTGAGGCGCGCCGCCCTGTGTGGACCGACACCCGCAGCCGCCCTGCACGTGCTCCCACAAGATGATGAGAAGCACGAGTCCGTATAGGCGTGCTGCTCCAGCTCACTGTTAGCACCTCGCTCATTGCAACTTAACGGACACGCACAGAGTTCAAAAGGACATTCAAGTCAACGGAGGAACCTCCTCCAGGCCACCCAAAGCCCCGACGCTTATGCGTACATGGCCTTGAGGCAATGGTTGATACCGCCACGGTGATCTAGCGATCGGCGATTCTCTGGTGCCCTTGGCCGAGGATGAAGCTGGTCTTTGGTACTTCAACTGGTGGACCCGAGACGTCACCCACATCTCAGTAACCTGCATGGGATAAGCGGGGAGCAACCTCTCCGTGGTGCCACTACCGCCTGTAAAAGCTGCACCGAGTACGCCTACGGTGTTATGCAACCACCAAAACGGGCATATGCATTGATCGGGGCACGCTTCCGCTTGTCCAAGCATAAGCCCAACACACACCTCCTGCACCATATAGTGGAGTGCGAGCCGAAACAGAGCAGGCGTCTCCGCATGTCTCCGCCAACGGCCAACACAAAGAGAGGTGCCGAGGTTCCTCCTCTCAAGAAGAAGGGACAAGGGGAAGCACCACGAGGTCCGCACCACGCAACAAATCCTCGACGCTCTTGCGGACCACCTAGGAACCCGTGGTATTAACATAGGGGACGCCGAATCGGGATGACATGCCCATATGGGAGGGCGTAAATCCACATAAACAACAACCAAAATTTAAGTCTTATACACCGAGACGACGCAAGATAGGCCACCCAATGGGCGCATATTTGGGAGAACTGCGGAACCCCATGGAGTTCTTTCATAGTAGGGATTGAGCGGTGTCCGATGACACGCCGCAATATTAGAACAGGTCGTAATATGCGTAAAATGTTTTACATCATTCGTTGTACCCAGATAGGCGGAACGATCATTTGTTCCACTGATTTAACAGCTGCTTTCAAGTATTAACCTCATCACGTTGTAATGCCATGTAATATAATATAATCTAATCCATTGCTTATTTTATCATCCGAACTTTCTTGTATGTGCCCTTATATATGTATTGTTTGAATTTTAAAAATTCCTCATATATTAAAATTATTTGAAATTTTATGGTAATATCACTGATTTATCAGGAACCTCCATAAAAGTTTCAAAATTTTCTGACCTCGTAAAAGTTTTCATGGTTTCATAGCCGCGAGTGTCTTTTTCCGATTTTCGCAACAATATGTCGGGCAACGTCCGCCATCTCACCCATACGTAAGTGGTAGCCCGCATTGCGAGGCCGCCCTTGATTTTTTTCGATTTTTTGACCATGTCCGCCTGTCTAGCGGGCTACGAAAACCCTAAGTGGCCACGATTTCCGTGGTTTCGTGGTCATGAGTGCATTTTCCGATTTTCGCAACAAAATGCCGAGGCAACGTTCGCTATCTCGCCCATACGTAAGTGGTAGCCCACATTGGCGAGGGCCGCCTTGATTTTTTTTGTATTTTTGGACCGTGGTCCTACTGCCTCATGGGACTACGAAAACCGCTAAGTGGCCACGATTGCGTGGTTTCGGGTCGCGAGGGCCTTTATGATTTTCGCAACAAAAGCCGGGCAACGCCCGCCATCTCGCCTGCACGTGAAGTGGTAGCCGCTATGCGTGAGGTCGCCCTTGATTTTTCCGCTTTTTGGACCGTGTCCGCCCCGTCTGGCGAGGGCTACGAAAACCCTAAGTGGCCACGATTTCAAGTGGTTTCGCGTTCGCGAGTGCCTTTTCCGATTTTCAGAACGTCCGCCGTCTCGCCTGCATTAAAGTGGTATCCCACGTTGCGTGAGGTCACTGTGCTTTTTCCCTATTTTTCTCGCCATATTCGACGGACCCTACGAGGCTATCAAAAACTAAGTGCGATCACTAATGGACTAAAATAATTTTTCCGGCTCATTACATGACAACAAGTTTTTTTCCTAATTTTTCCGGTTCAATGTAACAATTATTGTACAAACGACGGTAAAAAATCGCCAAAAAATAAAAACTATAGTATCGATCATACGCCAGGCGATCAGACATTTTTTTTTTTTTTTTTTACGTCTTTGTTAGGGTTTGGGGTTCTGCCGTTAGTGGGACCCTTTGTCGCCCGTCTGAGGCGATCACTGGCGGGGCGACGGGCGGTATTTTTGAAAATTTTTCATGCGATTACTCAAAAAACGATTAAAATTAAATATTAAATAAAAAAAAATTCTGTGCCGTTTGCCCTCTGTTCCTTCCATTTCTCAATCTATTGAGTTCCAGACTTCTAGTACGAAGCACGGCATGCAAGGATTTGCCAAAACACAAACGGCACGCCTCGCTTGATCACGTTGGCTTTGGAGTTCGCGATGCTTCTCCAAGTGCAAGACCAAGCTTAAGGTGTGTAACGGATCTGGGTCTAAGTACCTACGAATCTAAAATGAGACCTGGACCTGAAATAATATACCCGTGGGTCCAAATTTAGACCCAGATCCGGACCCGCGGGTATTTTTGCCATCCTATACTTTATGTAGGGTATGATGATATATATTTTTCTGATAAGACAACAGGGCTCGTTTGGTAGCCGGTTAGGCCCCGAAGGCCCATCCCGCCACCTTCAGTTGTGGGCCGTGAAGCCCAGCCCAAGAAGATCGTGCACTTCACTGGGCCCGAGAGACAGGCGTGGACGAGGCGGGCTGGGCCCGCGTGTCACTGTCGGCTGCAGCCTACGGGTCTACCCCCTCGCCGCCGCTCACCTGCCTTGACATCGCTTTCGCCGCCGCCGCCGCCGCCGTGGGAGTCTCAGAACACGGCCTAGGCGCCCGGTATCTCTATGCTCGAGGTAAATTGCCGTCTGTGTTTGGTGCAAGGGATTGTTTAGTTCCTGATCCGCCACCCCACCCCCTGGTATGCGCGGCGTTGCGACCGAATTTCCTACTGGTTCATAGGTTCAGGATGGGATATTGGAATGCGCTCTTGTGGTTGTGCAAGGGTAACAAAGCTACAGGCTCAGCCAATGATTTTCAGTAAGTACACCCAAGCTAATCCAGATTATTAGGATTCGCTTCTGTTGTGATGTTTCCCGTACCATCGCTGTCGAGTGTTCCTTTGCTGTTCATTAGTGTTGGCCTACTATTAGTACGCTGCTTGCGTCATTCAGTTCTTGGTGTACTTGTGCAATTGCATTCATTCGCAATTGGAATGGGTTGCTTGATGAGCTAAAAGCTTTTCTGGTCAAAGATTACTTTTCCTGGCAAACAACAACAGCAACGAAGATAAAGATCACCATTTCTTTATTTGCGCATGATTTTAATGCTCTGAGCTCGTTTAGGTTGCCCATCTTAAAAGACGTTGTGTAGGCCTGCAGTTAGTGTCTCATGGCATAATGATAATATCAGAAATGCTAGTCAGAGGTTTTCTGTTAAGTGGATACTAAGCTTCCAGATTCCAATTTTTCAAGTATCTATAACATATTGATGGATAGATCAGGTGTTCCTACAACACCCCATACTACATGAAAGAAATGAAAGTGATAAAGTAGGAGAGAGTATTATAATGATAATATCTCGTGTCATAACTTGGTATGATGGGTTAAATTCTTAATAGATTCTGCAACCTCACCTAATACCTTGATTTTGTGGGTTAGTCGACCTTGCATTGGTTTCTTTACTAGAGCTCATCCAATGAATGCAACTTTGTTACCTGGAACAGGATTTTAAAGCATGCATCTTATCACAGAAACTTAAGGACAAAAATAGTGCTTTGCTTGAGTGTATAATTGCAACTCTAATTCTGAAATTTGTGAGTTTCTTTGACTAAAATTTGATCAGGTGGAATATATTTTACCACCAGTAAAGATATCTTACTTGTGTCCAACTGTCCATATTGCCATTCTGGTGGTTTATTTGTAAACATTCCTTCAATTATTTAAAAAACTAGCTGCATCATAGTATCATCCTTGCCTTGCATAACTGATATACATGCATGAGCTTTTGTATATGTGCAAATCTTTTGTACTGGTGGTGTGAACTTAAAAGCAACCAATGGGGAGCAATAAAGCATTCTGGTTTACAGCAGTTATTTTGCAACTGTAGTTGATTTTAATACAAGAGTGCAAGCTTTGACTGCCCTTTAATAGGTTTACAGTAGTTTCATTTCAGAAAATTAAAGAGGAACAGATGTGAGAAATCGATTGCAATATCATTGTCATGGAATGCCGTATCCAAGGACTAACAGATTTATGGTATTGCTCTGTGCTGGTCCATTTGCAGGTCAGTTTGGTACATCTTCACTGTTGATATCTTGAATTGGTCCTGACTCCTGACTTAAGTACAATGGGAATCTGAGACAGGTCTATAGGTTTATGCTGGATCAGATTCTATTAGTGTTGTTCTTATCATTGAAAATAACCATACAACTGAATTATATAGTGAATTTCGTGTAAATATTCTTTTTGAAGCCTACATTATGCAAGCATGTTCTGTTTTACTCTTATATGCAATAAAATATCATGGCCCAAAAATGACTTTCTTATTTGCCAAAAAATTAAAAAAGAAAAACTCTGATGCCAGCTGGGAGGAACTTAGCAACTAAGTTGTGTGAGATATTGCAACTTGCAAGTTAAGGATATTGCCTGTTCAATTTGCTTGGAGAATATATTTTGCTTGTCCTTTTTGTTTTCGCTTTTCTTTAATTTATTCCTATCAACAATTACTTACTCCCATACTTGACTTGTACGCAACCTTATGAAGGTGGGGAGTAACTAAGTACTTTGCATATTATTTCATATTCTAAACAATACATTCACATCACTTCGCAAGCAGCTTGCTCACTCCACTTAGCAAATTCTGAATATAGTGTATCATGTTTCATTAGTTGTACATTGCAGAAAAAATGTGAAGTATGGCAAGTAACCGAACACTGGATCGCATATATTAGGAAGAGTAGCTCAGATAACATATAATACTACATTTAAAATTAATACGATGGGCAATTGAAGCTGGCACATATGGACATATAGTACTATATAGTAATCCGTATTAAAACCCCAATGCCTAGTCTGTATATAAGTAATTAAGTCACCTGACCACCTTACTGCTCAGATGCTAAAATTAAAATGCACACAGGGCTCCATGTGGTCTGCATTTTTTGCACAGAAGTAGTCCACTATTGACCCATTACATTAGTTTGCAAAGTGCTTGTGCATATATGTAAATGGAACATTACATGTCCGCATATTTGGTTGTTAGCCCATTCTGATGCAAAATCATCTCTCCCCTGTTATTTATAGATGCATAAGGTCGTGATGGTTTGTGGTTAAATATTAAACTTAGGTAAATCACCTAATCTCTTGAATTGTCTTCCATTAGTGCATTTGCTTACGAGTCTTACTGTTCTTTTTAAGAGATAAACAAATATGTTCTTGGTAGAGTTTTATTATTGTTTGATGTTTCCCAGTTCTTATATTAAATTTGAGCTAAACTAGGAGTGTGGGAGGTTTTAATGTTCTCGCAGTTCTAAATTTTAGATTGTTAAATGTACTTGCCTATTTTTTTTAATTTATGTGTGTCTTTTCGACTCTGCTTTTTTCATATATACCTGTTACATCAAGATTAAAGTCAACAACGTAACCTGTAGAATCTATTATCATCTGTGTTATTTTTCTTTACTAGATAGACATAGCTACTCTAAGTCAACCCTACAATTCTATAAAGCTTATTGTCAGATCAAACCGCAAGAGTAAACTCCTATCAGAGCCTCCCCCATTTATTTGATCAACAAAAGAAAAAGAAACTGTAGTAGCTTGTAAGATATGAAATAAAGATGCAATGGGTTTGTAAGTAAAAGCTTATTGGTGAGATGTCATTTCACAAGTTGCACTTCTTTTTTTGAGTAAATTTCACAAAACTACAGGTTTCTTATACAAACTATCTGAAAACTACATTATTTAGCTTCTATTTCATAAAACTACAGATTTTAGGAGAAATTATATCACAAAACTGCAGGTTTTAGAATTGATATTTTCTTGTAACTGGTTTGACAGTGTGGACCCACATGACAGCCTCTTGCATGAGTAAAACAAGAAATAGGGGCAAGGGAGGCTATCATATGGGCTTACACTATAAGACATGTTATAATAAACGGTAAAATCTAAAACATATAATTTTGTGATATAAGTTCTCCTAAAATATGTAGTTTTGTAAAATAGGAGCTAAAATATATATTTTTCTGATAATTTGTACAAAAACTTGTAGTTTTGTGAAATTTACTCTTTAAAAAAAATATAAAGGTTGCACTTGTGAAACATCAAATGAAGTAGTGAAGTAAATGACTGCCGGATTCCTATAACCTCATTGAAAGACAAAGGGCATTGAAGGTTTGGCTGCAAAGACATGTACGACTTGGCCGTTCAATTAAAGCATATATTTTTCCTAATGTAGCACATCTCCTATTTAATATATATTTAATCACAAAACCAGTGAACATTTGATGCACATTTACTTTGCTCGATAGAATCCTTTGGGCTGCTGTGGCCATAAATTCCATTCATAAAGGGCATTCAAGGTGTTAAGATCATTCACAGCTAATGGTAACAGCTCTGTGGTAAATTGTATCTAGGATTAGAGAGGAAGCACAAAAAGGAAGATTAAAATTGGATTAAAAATAGGAGTAGGAAGGAACTTGCTTTACAACATTATATGATGCTTTTGTTTCACATTTTCACTGTAAAGAGTGAGTTTAGATAGATTGGTCAATACTGAATGGAGTACTATGATTTCTTGACTGAAACATCTACAATCCTGATACTAAAACATGATGTTGGAGGACATCTGAAGCTCTTAAAAGCTCAATTTATGAACTTCCAACCAAGAAACACACTGCAAGATCACATAGAGAGAGAGGAAGAAATGAAGAGAGAGAGAGAGAGAGAGAGAGAGAGAGAGAGAGAGAGGACTAGAAGGGAGATTTTGTTTGTTTTGCATTAGTGCTCATGAAGTAAAGAAAACCATTGACCTCTGCTTCGCTTCCTCCTCGATCTCCCTATATAAAGGACCCTGGAAGGCTGGAACCCCTCAAAGCCCCAAAGCCAAAACATTCCAAGGTTGCAAGGAACATCTCCTTCCTTTTATCTTCTCAGCCGTCAGGTAACATCTATACTTCGATCTTCTTGTTTGTGTTCTTTTTCTTGCATGTGTTCTTTGTAGTACCAAACACCGTTTGATCTGTTGTTGTCTGTTGATCTTGGGCGTGCAGCGTGAGGTGAGCCATGAACCGAAGCAACAACAACGGCAGCGACAGCGGCGTCGACACGAGGAGCGCAAGGCTGGGGCTGCAGCTGAACCTGTCGCCGCCGGTGGGGATGGAGGTGGATGGCCACGACGACAGTGACTCGTCGTCACCGAGCTCGTGTGTGTCGTCGGACGGGCGCTGCAGCTCGACCGGCGGCAGCCCCGGCAGCAAGTCGCCGATGGTGATCGGCGCTTGCACGCGGTGCCTGATGTACTGCATGGTGGCCAAGAAGGACTACCCGACCTGCATCAACTGCAAACAGCCCTGCCTCGTGGACCTCCTCCAGGACGGCGGCGACGACGACAAGAAGCGCGGCAAGGACAAGTGAAGAAGACGAAATTCAGTGCGCCCGCCCAGTGGATGCTCGCACGAATGGTTAGCTCAGGATCAACGCACGGATCTTGAGGCGGGGTGGAGGAGTAACTGCCGTTGGATCGTCCAGTGGACAGGGTTGGGTTTCGTCAGTAGTAGGCTAGATAATGCTAGCCTATTTAGTTCCTCTTATGTTGTTGGTATGATTAGTAGGGGTATGTGTGTGGTGGCTAATATTGTGTCTGGTCCTTGTTCTAGTGGTTTCAGCTGTAATCCGCTGTAATCCTCTATTTAGCTGAAGAAATGCAATTGGTATCCTTAATTAAGGAGATGATGACATGGTCCCTAATCACTTATTTTTTGCATATAATTCAACCTTGATTTTCAGGGTTCTTTCATGATTGCATCTATTTGGTCCAGCTGAACTACAAAAATGATCCAAGAAAGCACAGGACATTTCTCAATTAGGGTCTGTTTGTTTCAGCTTTGGATTCTCTAAAAGTTGATTCTGGATTGTGGTTGTAGAGAAGCTGATTCTCCAAAAGCTGGAATCTAAAATCACATATGAAGTGGATTGTGGATTCTAGTGTATATGGATGGGCTGGATTGTGAGAACCAGATTCTAGAATCAAGCTGTTTGTTTCTGATTCTACTTTTGAGGTTAGAATCCAGAATCAAAAGCTAAAATAGGGCTAGTACTGGTGTTGTCACTCGACAATTGAAACATGTTTTTGACATCTTCTGTGGGCGCTGCTGAGTGCTGAGAGTATAGTATGGATTATATAACTACATTGATCATCGACTGATCCACGTACAGCGGAAAAAATTACATCAGCGATGTCCATAAAGCTAGCTCTTGTCTTGAGTTAGCTGTCCTTTTTTGTGTCTAAAGTCTAAACACGACAGCTTTAAACTGTTACATACTCATCGCATTAAGATTAAGAAGAATAACCACATTTGCTAAAGCAAAGGATCCTTACATGTATACCGGCCTAAGTGGCCTTAATCATTCATTCAACTAGCCAACTACAGCTACGACGAGTGTGAGAAAACAAGAGGCGAGTGGCTTTTGTTATGCTTAAACCCTGACTTGGTCTGCTACCTGTGGTGTTGTCGGACCGGGTCTTTAGCACTTTAGCTTTCAGTTCTGCATATTTAGCGAGTTGTTCAGGTCCAGAGTTAGTGTGGCGCTGTGTTTAGCGGCAAAGGCGGATCATGGGATGGCACGATTACCAAACTTGAAAAACTAGATTGTTTTAAGTCGTTTTACTGTTTTTTTCCTTGTAATGGTAATTGAAGAAAACGCTCAATATTCAGAGTGTCTGAATTTTTTGCTGTCCATCTTCTTGTTAATCTCGCGTGAGTAAACACATTGTGTGTGCGTGAGTGTTTGTTTTGGCGTGCTGATCCTAGGCTTGATTCCAACATTTGATATCAGAGCGGATGTGCATGCCCAAGTATCCCAGGTTCGTGCCAATGGCGATCGCCACACAACAGGCGGCGAGGGAGAGCGGCGGAGTGCCGTTCCAGTGGCCAATGTTGACATTGTCCAACTATACGACGTAGGTGATCAAGATGGAGGCGATCATGGATGCGCAGGGGATCTGGGAGGCGGTTGAAATGGCAGTCAGAGTGGCCATGGACGAGAAGAAGAACAAATCTGCACGGGCATTCATTTTCCAGTCTGTCCCTGAGGATGTTCTCTTGCAGGTGGCCAAGAAAAAGACATCCAAGGAGGCGTGGGATGCCTTGAGAACTCGATACCTCGGTGCCAATTGTGTATAGAAGGCACAACTGCAGACACTCAGGAGCGAGTTCGAAGCCCTGCGCATGAAGGATGGTGAGTCTGTTGACGAGTTTGCCGGAAAATTTAGTGGAATGGCGAGCAAGTACAGTTCACTCGGCGCAAATCTGGAGGATTTGATACCAGTGAAGAAGCTCCTCGACACGGTGCCTGAAAATTTTTTCCAACTCGTCGCCTCAATAGAACAGTTCTCTGATCTGTAGACGATGTCGTTCAAGGAGGCGATCGGGCGACTCAAGGCATACGAGGAGCGCATTCGCCTTCGAGCCACCAACAACGGCGACATCGATGGACAGCTCTTACTCACTCATACCGAGTGGTCGTAGGCGCGCCAGAAGTCCGGCTGCGGCGGGGATTCGTCATCGAGTGGAAAGGGGCGCGGCACTGGTAGTCCTGATGGACGCGGTCGCGACAGAGGGCGTGGCCGCTGGCGCGGTTGCGGCAAAGCTGGCCATGGCAACTCCGGCGTGCCACGCCATGAGGGCACTGGTAGCACCGGCAGTGGCAGAACCAAAAGTCTCATAAAGTGCTTCAATTGTAGCAACATGGGGCATTACTCCTCAGAGTGTCGCAGCAAGCAACGGGAGGAGGCTAACCTGACTTATGGTCAGGAGGATGAGCCGGCGTTGCTGCTGGCCATGCATGCGGAGGAGTCGTGCGAGTTGGTACTGTTAAATGAGAAGCATGTTGTGCCAGACCTGCGGACTGAGGAATGCAATCATGATGGGTGCAAGCAGCCACTACTACAGAATAGTATATCACTATCGCTACATCTAGGTCAGTTTTTAAGTCGTTAGAAAAAAACAATTGTGATAGATGACTTAGGAGATGTGGTAATAATAATCACTATTGGTTCTCATGTTAGAAGCGATTGTGATGTAGCATCTGGCACATCACAATCGGTTCTTATGTGAGAAGCGATAGTGATGTATACGCTCATCACTATCGGTTCTCACAAACGAACCGATAGTCGCTTGTTTTCTGAGAAGCGATAATGATGTGTATGATCATCACTATCGGTTCTCACATAAGAACCGAGACATCACAATCGGTTCTTATATGAGAACCGATAGTGATGATCATGCACATCACTATCGTGCATGATCACATCACAATCGGTTCTTTTGTGAGAACCGATAGTGATAAGCATGCACATCACTATCGCTCCTTAAGTAAGAATCGATTGTGATACCCCTCGGACCAAATTCTCCTCTATTGTTGTTGCAGAGGAGATTTGTCCACCGCCACCCGAAAAAATAGTACATATTTCGGTTGGAAGCAATACTTGGGTGAGAAAATTTGAAACCCTCGAGGGTGGGTGCGTTAAGAGGGTAAATTTGAAGCCCTAACTTAAGAAGATTTCTCTTTTTTTAAGAATTTGTGGTTTTCTTCAAAATGTGAGCATTCCTTCTTCTCAATTTTGCACTAGATAATTTCAATATGTCGCGAACAAAATTTAGGTTGCAATGGAACATGTATATTCTATTAGATTGCACACCCTTTATTTGACAAGCACACATCTATTTAACTATCATTGCAGTGCTCTCGTGTTAACTTGGAATTATTGTTACTGTCTATGATGAATGTTAGAGTTTAGGGTGTGAAACATACGTCTCCTGTTCGAGGGTGCTTGTTTATAAATATGCCGATTAAAATGGCATATTTATAAGCAAGTAGTCTCGAATTGTCTATGTTTTTTGGACAATTCGAGGATATGTGGCTTGGATAAGTTCCTGAGCTGTTGTTAACTCCAGAGTAGATTTCAGTAGCGTCTCACTAGTGTTCTCTGGATACACACCCCTCTTGACCTCTTTTTTGCAAAATTCTTTTTGGAAAAGATTTATAGCATCCCAAAGCATATCTACTTTATTATTGTAATATGATGAAGCCTCCTACTAGTCCATATGTAAACAATATTAATTATATATGTTAATGCGATATGCATGTGTACTGATTGTTAAGCACGTTTGTGTTGTATATTGTGAACGGATGTGATATATGTGTTGTATAATAAAGTGTTCTGTGAATGTGATATGTGCATTCTATGTTCTGTACTGCGAATATGATATATATATATATATGTGTGTGTGTGCATACTGTTAAATATGCAAAAAGAACCGATTGTGATGATGCCACTATCACAATTAGGCCACTGCATCATCATCTCCTAATCGAGTCCATCTCTGTGCTCTCATTTCTCTCGGTGGCTAGCTAGGGTTTGAGCGCCTCCCTCCCCACCGAGCTCCCCCACGCACCTCCCCTGACCAGCGCAGCTCTCCCCTAAGCTTCCCCTGTCCCCGTCCTCATCGGCCTCCGAGCTCCGCCCCCGTTGCCGTCCCACCAAGAAGTGTAGGACCAAGAACCACCGCTGGTCCCTGTCTTCCAACTCCAGCACCTGCAGGCGACGTTAGTGAGGTAGCCGAGCTCATCCTTGTCATCCACCGAGTATGCACTTCTCACACCCATGGGCGACGCCGGCCAGTCCCATCACCACGAGTTCCACCACCACCTGCATCAGTTCATGGCATAGACGGTGTAGCCACAACAGCCCACAACGTCCCACACAAGGATTGGGGACTAAGCAAGGCCGTGGACTGGCTCATCAAGAACGCCAAGGATGCCATCGACAAGCTCAACATGCTGTCCATGTGGATTTTATCCTAATAGCCAGTTCTTGCATATTTATGGAGAAATTTGGATACCCTGATGTTTGTTTAAATTTCGATATGTCTGACAAGCCATGTTGCTCTTCTTTCATCCTGCTAGTAAATAGGTTTCAAACATCATGTACCTAGATTCCCCCTGTTAGTGTTGAGATGTCATATTTGTTGAACAAATCGAATTACACAATAGGTGACCAGAAAGCTACCACCGATGTGCATACTTTTCTTTTAAAGGTATTCTCTGCTTCGGTTGTAATATAATACCATATCATATTTCATCTAAGAAATTTGATGTTGCTTTGATGCGTCGTTGCAGTGGTTCCAGTTATACCCTAAAGTTCAGTCTAACCTGTTCTGCATTTCTAGAGAGTTGTATGTAGGGATCTATATGTTGGAGAACACGGTACGCTACGCTATCACAAATTAAAATTTCTACCGCATAACCAGAAAAGCTACTCGCAAGTAGGGGATCACAGAATGGATTACCACTAGACGCGCAGTTGCGGAATCCTTCGCGCGTTGGTGTAGTGGATCGTCCTCGCCGTGGATCGTGCTCACGCGGATCGTCCTCATGCGGATCGTCCTCGCTTCGGATCGTCCTCGTTGCGGTTCGTCCTTGCTACGGATCGTCCTCGCTTCGGTTCGTCCTTACCACGCCGCGATAGCGATAGCGCCACCACAAGCAGCCCACACGCCCCGGATGGAACGCCGTGCGCCGACGCAAGCACCGCGGTCGCTTAGCGAGGGGCAATGAGAGGTGGAGGTTAGGGTTCGGACGTGAACAACATCCGCCACGCCCACCCTTCTCCTCTCCTTATATAACCATGCGATTTAAACCCTAAGCCAGGCCCATCGGTGTTAAGCCCACGAGGTCCATTTATTACGGATCCAATCCGAATTCGTGCGCCCCCGCTAAGTGTGTGACCTCAGAGGTTCATGCTCATTTGGACATAGATTCGAAAACCCTTTTCCAATTCAATATAGCGGCGGTTCCTTACAAAGAATGCCAACTCCCAAACGCATATGATCAAATCGGATAGAACTTTTCAAAAGTACTTATGTAATAATCCCTTTACCAAACTATATGAAGATCGAACTCAAGGTAAGAAGTATGTCATCCTTTGACGGTTCAATCTATCTCTCGTATCCGTGATATATTAATAAGTTGTGATTGACTTCTCAATCACGGCATGGCCATGCACTTCCTTAATCATATCACACGAGCTGCCTAGACATATATCTCGTTATAATCGAGTGGCAAATTCCATCTTGATTGCTCACTTCCTCTCGTATGTTTCATAGCAAACATGAAAGCTACCTTTATAACTATCCGGTTAGGAAATAGCATTTGGTGGCCCTAAGGTAAACTATTACATATGTAGTGAATGTGACAATCTCAGGTCTAAGGATCATACATCCACTATGTATGAGATACACTGATGACACATAAGAATGTAACATTATCGCAGTGTCCCATTATGGTCTATCTAACACATGTTCTTCATCATGAGTTCACAATGTATTGATGATATCTCCATATCCCATGATCTATGAAACATGATCATTGATCAATACATGTCTTGATCTATTCATCGTTGTCCCATATCGATGATACCCGATCGAGATACTTACGTAATTATATCAACAAGTAGAGAGTTTAATAAGCAAGTCACATACTTATCGATCAATATAATGATATACATTCATTGACTAATAATCATATTATTATTCATAAACATAGTCATGTTACAATCATCTATATGATCGCCTCAAGGGCATAACACTAACACTATAGTCCCGCACTGTCGGGCCATTTTACACTGTGGTATCTCTCCGCGCAAAAGCGCGTGCGGGCCCACGGGACCTAGCGGGCGGGTGGCGAGCACGCCTCGTCGCCAGTGCCGGTCACGTGGCGTTCGGGCGGCGGTGGGCGAGACGCCGCTCGCCGGCGCCCGGCCCGTGGCGGCCTAGCGAGGCGGTGGGAAAGCACGCCGCCGCCAAAGTGCGATCCACGCGGCGTCGGGCGAGTAGGTGGGCGAGATGCCCGCCGCCGGCGCCCGCCCCCACGGGCGCTTGGTGGGCAAGTGGCGCGCATGCCTGCCGCCAGTGCCGGTCCACGCGGCGTTCGGGCGAGCAAGTGGGCGAGGACGCGCTGCCGGCGCCCGGCACGTGGCGGCTTTGGTGGGCGGCGGGCGAAGACGCCGCCCGCCTGCCGCCAAAGCGGTAAGGGCGGGGTGGCTTACCGAAGTCTCCTTCCCTGTCATACCATGTCAGAGACAGGTCTGCTGTGTTAGGCCCGTCAATTCCAAGGAATTCTGCTACAAGCCCATTCCTCTGACGCCTCACACCTACCCATCTCAGAGGGGTCACATCCCGGAAGAACCGGGCGAGGCCATGCGCCGGCATTAATTAAGGCTGGAGGAACGGGACAGCACAGAAGGCGTAATAAATGTATGTAGATAAGCATGATGACACCCTCCTTTTTTCGACCCGTGTTGGCCCGGTCTATATAAGGGCACTCTAGAGCATGAGAGAGGGGGGTCGAAAGATTTGGAGTAGGACCTAAGGAAGAACTTGTCACCTGAGAGCCTTGTAACCAGTTTCCAATCTTGAATCCAAGATCTAGCAGGACGTAAGGCTGTTACCCTTCCGTAAGGGGGCCTGAACCTGGGTAAAAAATCTTTGTGTCCTCATAGTTCATAGGTTCTGGAATTCACCGTGTGGGAGTGATTAGGGTTTTCATCCACTAGGGTTTGCCAGCCGCGAAGACACCCTCCTACCGAACCAAACCCACCTGAGACTCAGCCTCGCCCAAAGGAATCTGGCCACACGCACTAACTGATGAAGTTGTCAAAGGTTCATTTTGGGGCTGTTTGGTTGCCTGCATGCACAGAGATTTGCATCTACAAATGTAGAATCTAATTTTTTTTCTTATGTTTGGTTGTCTGCATCTAGTTTTGAGCCTGGGTCTCTAGATGCAAGATTCTCCATGCAGCCTGGCTCTGGAGATACGGAGAAAATAGGTGTATCTCTGGATGTAGTGCATGGCAACCTCGTATTTTGCGCAAGGGGCCACTGTTAGTCACAATAGCAAACTATGCATGCGGTGCCACGTGGGTATGTAAGTTTTCCTTTGTTCTTTTTTGTTTATCTTTTGATTAGCATCTCCTATTACCGAATCGATTTCAAAAATGGGTTCCTGACATTTTTTTGAACAAAACTAGACCACACTTGCTATATAAATTTCAAAATATTTAAATTTCAAAATACCTGCCTACTAAACACTCAACCAAACACCGTCTCTGCATCTGTGCATCCCGTATCCCATCAGCTTGGCTGAGTCAAACGGGCCAGACTCGTGAGAGAAGACAACCAAACAACCCCTTTGCGACTCACAAAGATGTAGATCACGTAATTGAGGTAATCTAAATTTTTTTACCTCTTTATGTTTATGTCTTGATAGGGATACAAAAAGGTTTGCATCCAACTATCAATCTGAAAGTCATACTGGTAACTTTTTTTTTGTTGTCATGCAATTTTACATACAAAAGTTGCATGTACTTCAGCTCTTTATGCTCATACAACCCATAGCACTTAAAGAAGAATCTGTGTCTATGAGCATCACCTACATGATGGCTAAATTTTGCAGTCACAGTTACTAGTGTTGCAAACAATTTCATTTGTTGATAGATATCAAGCTAAAAATGACCTTACTTGCTTTGTTTCATCTATGCAGATTCTGGTGATCAGTATAGCTGGTCATGTGTCTGTGGACTTGCTAGAATTATGTCCATTAGTTTATGTCGACAACGCCAGATACATTTTTGGAGATTGTGATGAGGGGGTCATCACAATCGGTTCTCAGTAAAAACTGATTGTGATGAGGTTCTATCACAATTGGGCTAAAACCGACTGTGATAGCTCCTCCACATTACTATCTAAAGACTTTGTATCGCCACTAAAACCGACTCTAATGACAAAAAAGAAAACATTCTAATGTACATTCCTGTAGTAGTGAGCAACTAACGTCTAGTTTGTAGTACCTAGACAATGGTGCTAGTAACCATAT
This sequence comes from Guadua angustifolia, assembly GCA_036346375.1. Taxonomy (NCBI): domain Eukaryota; kingdom Viridiplantae; phylum Streptophyta; class Magnoliopsida; order Poales; family Poaceae; genus Guadua; species Guadua angustifolia. Next base: position 127,359 of record JAYEVE010000165.1, read on the forward strand.
GACAGGTGAAAAGGCACTCTTTGCCAACCTAGATAAGGGCATCACTGGACATGTTCATTTCGATGATGGATCCATGGTGCAAATAAAAGGAAAAGGAGCAATCTTGTTTGTGTGCAAAAATGGTGAACAAAGGTTGCTGTCAGATGTCTACTATATTCCTAGTCTCTATAACAATATTATGAGTCTTGGATAGTTGACTGAGGTTGGCACAATGAATGAGCTCAATGGAGATCATCTATGTATGTACGAGAAATCTGGCAGGCTTCTGACGGAAGTGAGACGCTCAGGTAATCGCTTGTACAAAGCTGAATTGCAAATTGGGTCTCCTATTTGCCTTGCAGCAAGCATTGAGCAGTTGGCGTGGCTGTGGCATGCAAGATTGGGGCATGTCAATTTCAAGGCCCTCAAGCAGATGGGAACCATGGTACATGGTCTGCCACATATACTGCATCCCACACAGTTATGTGAAGGGTGTTTGGTTGCAAAACAAAACCGATTGCCATTTCCAGCACAAACGAGTTATAGGGCAACAACACCACTCCAGCTCATCCATGGAGATTTGTGTGGATCATTAACTCTTCAAACTGCAGTTGGCAACAAGTATTTCTTTCTTCTTGTGGATGATTTCAGTAGATTCATGTGGGTGTATATTCTAAAATCCAAAGATGAGGCCTACAATGCATTCAAGAAATTCAGAGCTCTAGCAGAAAAGGAGAGTGGCTATGAAATTAGATTGTTTAGGACAGATCGTGGTGGAGAATTTCTCTCTTGGCAATTCGCCGTGCTGTGTGAAGAAGAGGCAATTCGGCGTCATTTCACTGCACCTTATACCCCACAGCAGAATGGAGTGGTGGAGCAGTAGAACCAGATAATACTGAACACCACAAGGAACTTGCTCAAGACTATGGCCATGCCCGACAGAATGTGGGGAGAAGCTGTAAGGCATGCAGTTTATCTCCTAAATAGAGTGCCAACTAAAGTAGTAGAAGGTGCCACTCTATACCAGGTCTGGACAGGGAAAAAGCCTCATTTGGGTGATCTGAGGGTGTTCGGATGCATTGCATATGTTAAAGTGCCAGCAGCTCACGCCAAGAAGCTCAATGACAGAAGCAAGAAAATGGTGTACCTTGGTGTGGAGGAAGGGAGCAAGGCTCATTGCCTTTACGATCCGACAAGTAACAAAATTTATGTTAGCCGAGATGTGATTTGTGATGAAAATAGGAAGTGGAGCTAGCAGGAGGAAAGCCATGACAGTCCTACATGGGCTGAAATACTCTTGAGTAATGGACGGTTAGATTTGATTTCTACTACTACTTACTCTCTGTCGACGTTTAGGAAATAGGCTCTTCGCCGAGCTTACTTGTTGAATGAGGAATCAACCAAAACCCCTTTCCCGTGAAGGGTGTGCATCCGAAGAATCTCAAAATAACAGAGAATGGGCACAGGGATTATACTGGTTTGGGCCTCTCACGGCGGAAATAACAACCCTACATCCAGTGGTCTTACTATAAGCAATGAATTCTTACAAAAGGGCTTGTGTATGACAATGTGATAGTGAGCCTTTTGTTTTTTTGTTGTCATCATCGTGTCATGCCCCTTTACTGATCTACCGGAGGGGTCTTTATAGATGATCGAAGTAATCAGAGTAATAACGCGTCATTATCGTGCATTAACCGTGGTCAGAACCATTATCCTTGATTTTCGCCACATCCCGTCATGGGCATAATGGTCCCAGGTCATGGCGTAATGGTCATAGATCGAGGCGTAAATATCGCCACATCGTCTTTATGGGCCGAGCATGATCCTTTGATCATGCTCGGGTTTTCCCCTCAGCCCCGGTCGATTGCTGCGCGCTCCCGAGCGAGCATGCTCGGGGATTTATGGCACATGCTCGGAGACGAGCTTAGGCATGGTTGGGGTGGACCCACTAACCAGACTATCCGAGTGTACTCCTTGAGGACACTATCTAAGGGCATGTATGGTCGGTCGAAGCTGGTTGTCAGGGTATTTTGGTCCTTATGGAAATTATCCAATTCCCGACACTATCTGTGTTATCCACTGTAAAATTTCTCATTTTAACAGCCCCCCTCGGCCACAACCTCCTAGATATGAAGTTGAGATTGAACCGTAATCTTCTGAATGCTTCAATCGGTAGGGCTTTCGTGAAGATATCAGCTAGTTGGTCTTGTGAATTGATGAATCTGATCCCCAACGCCTTGCGTGCTACACGTTTCATGTACAAAGTGAAATTCCATCTCAATGTGTCTGGTTCTGGTGTGAAACACAGGATTAGCATACAAACACATCGCACCTAATTAAATTGTCACACTACAGGCCTTGATTGATACATGCCGAGCTTTCCAAGAATTGACTAAACCCCACACAACTTCTGCAGGAACATTGGCAAGCTCTTTATACTCTGACTCAGTACTTTACCGTGACACGGTAGCTTGTTTCCTAGCGCTCCATGAAATGAGATTGGCGCGTAGAAAAGCTTCAAACCCTCCAGTAGAACGACAATCATCTCCACATCCAGCCCAATCGACGTCTCAAAAGGCACTCACAGCATAGAGCTAGATTGATATATCTTCAGTCCATCCTTCTGACTGTGCTTTAGGAACTGCAATATCCTCGGTCTTTTTTTTAATAATACATTTTTTTTCAAAATTTCAAAAATATACCACAAAAAAATTACATAAATATACCCCTGTTGCCCGTTGGTTGGGCGACATCCAACAGACGACAAGAGGCCACGTCGTACGATCAACAGGCGATAAAAGAGCCACGTCTACTTGTTCTCGCACTGTAAAACGCGGTGATCGGCGCGGCGTATTCTCCGCCCAACCAACCGCATGTGGGTATATTTATGTAATTTTTTGTGGTATATTTTGAAATTTTGAAAAAAAATTGTAGTATTTTAAAAAATTCCAATATCCCCTTCACCGCACTCCAATGAACACCGGTAGGGGTTTGTAAATATCGACAGACCTTGTTGACAGCATATGCAATATCTGGACGAGTAATGGTCCAATACTGCAAAGCGCCAACCGTACTTCGGTACTTGGTGATGTCAGGTGCAGATAACAAAGTCCCAGCTGTATGCTTGGATGGCTTCTCAGAGCTGGACATTGGAGTGCCAATCGGTTTACACAACTCCATGTTTGAACGATGAAGAAGGTAGTCTATGTACTTGTGCTGGGACAGAAATTTCTCCCCTGGATCTAGTTTAACTTCAATTCTGAGAAAATAATGAATGTCGCCAAGATCCTTAATTTCAAACTCTGCCTGAAGATCCCGGAGTAGGCCATCTGCAGCTATGTTGGACTAGCTAGCAATGACCAGCTCATCAACATAAATCAAAACATATGTGACCACACCTTGCTGATTGTAGATGAAAAAAGAGGTATCAGCCTTGGACGGTGTAAAACCAATCTCGTGCAACCTGCTGCTAAGTTTGGAGTACCAAGCTCTTGGCGCCTGCTTGAGCTCGTAGATGGCTTTGTCGAGCTTGCACAGATGACACTACCACAAAACAGCACATAGGTGACGCCTTATTTGTGGCGGTTCTTTTGTAACCGTCATAAATACACTTATCTGTGGCAGTTCTAAAGTTGAAAATAGTGGGAAGACTATTTATGGTGGTTTCGTTTGGAACCATCACAAATAACTGATTATTTATGGCGGTTTTTCTTTGAAACCGCCACAAATAATCTCGGGACTATTTGTGGCGGTTTTTGGATGGAACCACCATAGATAATAACATAATCTGTGGTGGTTTTTCTTTAAAATCACCACTGATAATTTGTGGCGGTTTTAGGAAAAAAACTGATACTGATAATATTAGTATTTGTGGTGGTTTTAATAAAAAAACCACCAGTGATATTATTATCTGTGGTGGTTTTAATTAAAACCATCACAAATAATATTCCTATAAATACCCCCTGCAGCCACAACATGGTCATCTTCCTCCCGAGTCAAAACCTTACTAGCTGATTTCATATTTTGTTTTGCAAAGATTTTTGTGCTTCTATTTCCTGTAATTGTTCCTAAGGTGTGTGATTCGTTCTCCTCTCTTTATTTATAGTGGTGTCGTTGCAATTTAATGCTTAGAGCTAGTTTAATTAAGCTTTAGATTTAGTTTGTTTTTATTTACCTAGCATTTTGTGGATGATGAATTTATTATCTTGCTCCATTAGATTAAGTTGTCTACCTTTTTTAGATGATTAATTATGATCAAGTATATATAAAATTTATTTAATTAAGATTATTGGCTATTAATAAAAAAATAAATTTTAGTTAATATGGTAGATGGGTGATCTTGAAATTGGCTTGTATTTTAAAATGATGAGTTTATTATGTAGCTCATTCTGAGGTTAAATTTAATTTTGTCTAGGTATGAGCATATATGAAAATGAAGTAAATAAGATTTGTTTTTAATTACCATTAATTTCTTACCATTAGCGCTGCATATACATCTTGCTCCATTAGTAGCTATTTTTAGCCAATTTTTGTTAAGTGTATATCAAATTTATTTAATTATGATTATTGGATATTAATAAAAATTAAAATTTAGCTAATATGGTAGGTGTGTGATCATTAAATTGGCTTGCATTTGGAGATAATGAATTTATTATCTAGCACTTTCAAATGATAAATTTAATTTTGGCTAGATATGAGCATATATAAAAAATTAAGTAATTAAGATTTGTTTTTTAATTACCATTAATTTTTTACCATTACGCGTGCATATACATCTTGCTCCATTAGTGGCTATTATTAGCCAATTTTAATTAAGATTATTTGATATTACTAATTATTTACATTAATTAATTATTGTAGATGGACCAGAGTTGGATGTACAATGCGAACCATTACAGGCGAGAATACATCGATGGCGTTTCTTCTTTTCTAAGAGCCACCGAGGAGAACAGCTTGTAAAAGAAGATGAAGTACATACATTGTCTATGCATTGATTGCAAGAATGAGAAGATGTTTTCGAACAAAGACCATATCCACTTGCACTTAATTCGGAGGAGTTTTGTACCTGGCTATACAAGTTGAATAAGGCATGGCGAAGAGGATATCATACTTCAATATGATAACGTCGACGACGATGAAGCCAGCAATATGGCAACTGACATCAATTATGAATCCAGTGAGGATAGGTTGGTGGTCGATGACGACAATAATCTTGCTCGAATGTTGCGCGATGCAGAAGAGAACTACACTAGTCAGAGAGAGTTTAATCAATTCAAGGGTTTGATGGAGGACACAAAGTTGCACACCGTGCTTTCACTGCTAAAATTGAAGGCAGGCAATGGTTGGTCGGACAAGAGTTTCACGACGTTGTTACATCTCTTAGTGGACATGCTTTCAGAGGGAAACGTGTTGCCTAAAACCACATATCTAGCTAAGAAGGTTGTATGTACCTTAGGATTGGAAGTAGAGAGAATACATGTATGTCTAAACGACTATATACTCTATCGCAAAGACTATGTAGACAGGCATGTATGTCCGGTGTGCAAAGCATCGTGATACAAGCGTAAGGGCGATGACAGCGAAGGCATCGAGGTGAAGAAAGGAGCTCCCGTTAAAGTGGTGTGGTATTTGCCAGTAATACCTCGTTTGAAGTGTTTATTTGGAAACAAAAAGCATGCCAAATTGATGTGATGGCACTCGAAAGAGCATAAGAGGGATGGAAAACTAAGGCACCCTACTGATTCTGCCCAGTGGAGAACCATCGATAGGCTCTTCAGGGAGAACTTTAAATAAACTAAGGAATGGGTAAGGCTTGGCTTGAGTACAGATGAAATGAATCCTTTCGGTAACATAAGCAGCATTCATAGCACTTGGCCCGTGACTCTCTCTATCTACAACCTTCCTCCTTGGCTGTGTATGAAACGAAAATACATTATGATATCGCTGCTTATCCAAGGGTCGAGATAACCTGGCAACGATATTGATGTATACCTACAACCTTTGGTGGAAGATCTTGTGACACTGTGGAACGAAGGTGTACAGGTATGGGACGAGTACAAACAAAAGTACTTCACTCTACGTACATTGTTGTTCTGCACCATCAATGATTTACCTGCCCTTGGTAACTTGTCCGGCCATACTATAAAAGGAGCCACCTGGATAAAACCGCTAGTGTGTGGCTCAACAACTCGAGGAAAACAGTGTACATGCGTCATCATAGGTTCCTTCGCAGGAATCATTCGTACCGCAACTTGAAGAAACAATTCGACAAGACAAAGGAGGATGGTTCAGCTCCAAGGCCTCTTCGTGGGGAAGTGATTTATGATATGGTTAAGAATCTTAATGTTGTACTTGGAAAGGGGAGTACTGATAATACATCGAGGTCCCATACTGAGAAGAGCACATGGAAGAAGAGATCCATATTCTGGGACTTTCCCTATTGGAAGGACTTAGAAGTTCAACACTGCATCAACGTCATGCATGTAGAGAAGAATGTATGTGACAGCATGCTTGGTCTGTTACCGAATATTCCTAGCAAAACAAAGGATGGACTGAAGGCACGAAGGGACCTAGAAGATATGAAAATCAAAGCTGAGCTACATCCTCAAGACACCGGGAAAGACCGACTTTATCTTCCCCCAGCTTGCTACACTTTGTCCAAGAAAGAGAAAACATATCTCTGCAAGTGCTTGCATGGTGTTAAAATTCCGTTTGGTTACTCTGCAAACATCAAGAAACTGGTATCGATGAAAGATTTGAAGTTAACTGGTATGAAGTCTCATGATTGTCATGTGATGATGACACAAATGCTACCTATTGCAATTAGAGGTATTTTACCTGACAAGGTCTGAGAGGCAATCATGAGGTTGTGTTTCTTCTTTAACACGATTTCACAGAAGGTCATCGATCCTGTTGGACTTTATGAATTACAGACTGATGTGGTCCAAACTCTACGCCAGCTAGAGATGTATTTTCCTCCATCATTTTTTGATATCATGGTTCATCTCATTGTTCACATTGTGAATGAGATAAATATTTGTGGCCCCGTATTCCTGCATCAGATGTACCCTGTTCAAAAGGTATATGGTTATTCTGAAGAAATATGTACGTAATCGATCTCTGCCAGAAGCCTCCATTGTAGAAGGTTATGCAACTGAGGAGGTTATTGAATGCTGCGTCGATTACATGGACGAGGTTGAACCAGTAGGAGTGCCTTTATCTCGCCATGAGGGCAGGCAAGCCAGGAAAGGTGTAATAGGAAAGAAATCTATAAATTCTTACGATCATGTTTTGTTCGAACAGGCCCATTTCACAGTCTTGCAACTGTCAGTTGAGGTGTACCCGTATATGGACATATACAAGGATAAGCTATGGAGGGAAAACCGTGGAAGATCAGAGGTTTGGATAACAAAAGAGAACAATCATTTGTTCAATCATTGGTTCAGGAAGCACATGTCTGGTGAAGACACGAGTGTTACGTTGAGGTGGTTGGCAAAAGAGCCTTCAGGTACAATCGTGACATGGCAAAGATACGACATAAATGGATTTACATTTTACACGAGAGCTCAGGATAGTAAAAGTACTTACCAAAACAGTGGTGTTCGTATAGATGCCTACGACAACATAGGCAGTAAGAAGAGCAACTACTATAGGTTCATAGAGGAGATCTGGGAGCTCGACTACTGCATTTTTAAGATCCCAGTGTTTCGATGTCTTTGGGTCCAACTCCCAAAGGGTGTCAAGGTGGACAAGTACGGCTTCACTACTGTGGACATTGAACATGTTGGATACAAAGACGAACCATTCGTACTTGCAAAGCAAGTAGCACAAGTCTTCTATGTAATCGACCCGGTAGATAAGAAATGCAAAGTAGTACTTCAAGGAAAAAGAAAGATCGTCAGAGTTGAGAATGTCGTGGATGAGGAAGAGTACAACCAGTTTGATGAGTTGCCTCCTTTCGTAGATGGTAGCATCAAGCTCAAGGAAGAAGCCACTCAAGAAGTTACTTATCATCGCGATGATCACAACGAAGGCCAAATTGTAAAAGAAAATAATTAGTTAGGAGTAATGGCAATATGTGTCCATTTATATGTGAAAAATAAGATAATGAAGTGAAATATGATATGACTCCTTTTGACTGCGAATGTGATATGTTTGTCCAGCTAAAAATTTTACCATAACTTCCAAAAAATAGTATGAAATTATTGTGAAAATATAAAATTTAATAATCACATATAATTTCTTTTAAAATTAAAAATAGAAAATAAGGAAATCTAAAACTGCAATATCAGAATTAATAGAAAATAAATATGCATGATTTTGATCTAAAAATTTAAATAATAAACAATTTCACATATTAAACTCTCACAAAAATTTTGAAAAATTATTGACTTCATTTTCATCCTCAAATAAAAATAAAAATAGAAGTGAGCAAATAACAATTATTTTATTCCAAGGATTTTTGTAATTTTATGTAATTTATTTTAATCCAAAATTTTTATGGATAATAATAATTATCGTCTAAACCTGTTAAAAAAGTTTAAAAATATTTTAATGATATTTGATGGCTAAGTGTGGGGTTTGGTTATCTGTGGCGGTTTTTCTTAAGAACCGCCATAGATATCGCCTATCTGTGGTAGTTTTTCTTAAGAACCACCATAGATAATATTTATTTGTGGTGATTTAAAAAAAATTTAAAAATTGCCACAGATAAACGTTATCTGTGGCGGTTCTTAAGAAAAACCTCCACAGATGGTAAGATCGCGGCGTTCTAAGAAAAACTGCCACGATAAAGTTATTTGTATGTTCTTAAGAAAAACCGCCACGATATCGCCCATATAAATACTAGCCCTAACTTGACCCTTCGACACCTCTTTTTCATTCTTCCACTCACCCGCTCCCATCGTCCCACAATAGCGCCACGGCCACCGCCTCACAAAGATCAATGTTGACTACGTGTTGCGGCATCCTGAGCCCCACGCTTCAATCACGACCGCTTTGACACCGCTGTTCCCCGAGCATCAGCGCCGTTCTCTCGTGAAGGTTAGCTCTCCCAAGCATCCGATTATTTAGGGCTCGATGAACTAGTGCATCACAGTGAGAAACTCGCCATTGCGTTCGAGCAATCTAGAATGTGATTTGTTCTTGAGTAGGAATATGATTTGTTCTTGAGTAGGAATATATGATCTGTGCTATATTTGTTTACTACTATGGTGTAGATGCTTTGTTGTAGATGTTGTGTTGTAGAAACGGAGCATCACAGTGAGAAACGAAGCTGTGTTGTAGATGCTGTGTTACTTGATAACATGGACAATAAGTTGATTGTTTGAATTTGAAGGGGTCAGAATAGTATTTGTTGTATCCTAATATGTAGTAGAATAGTATTTGCTCTATCCTAATATGTAGTAGAAGCCTTTACCATCGGTTCCCAAATGCAGTACTTAAAAGTAGATGGGACAGGTCCATAGAAAAATCAAAATTTATTAAGCTATAGTTAATTGGTTTTTGAGCAGATGCTGAATGGCCCATTGGTTAGTTAAATTAAGCTTACTCCTTTGGTAGAATATGTTAATGTTTTTTCACAAGATTGCGGTATGTACTTGCTAGTTTTATATGATTGTGCACTTGTGCAGCTTATACTTTGTCTACATCTAATTACATGACATTAGTTTTGCTTGTGTTTTCAATTGGAATCATAATGTACCAATGATTTTCATTATTTTGTCGCTTATATCTTACACTATCTCATATATATATATATATATATATATATATATATATATATATATATATATATATATATATATATATATATATATATATATATATATATATATATATATATATATATATATATATATATATAGGAATCATTTTCCTATATGGGAAGCCTTTTCAGTACTCCTCGAGTACATACTTCTTTATCACTTTCGGTATATCTAATAATAATTCTAAGATACTCCAATACAACATGATTAAAAAAATTTCATCAGACCCTTTTTTTTGCTACATACCCTTTTCCATATGTATAAGGAATATGTAAACAAATTATGCTATAAAGGGTGGATTTTAATGAAATTTTTCATAGAATTCACTTTGGAGTATCTTATAATCAAGACTAGAGTGTACTCAAAAGGATAAAGAGGTATAACAACATCATTTAAATGGTATATTAGAGGTGGGAGTACATACACCCGTAGTATGGAATCATTTTCCTATATATATATATATATGTATATATATATAAATATATATATTGATAGGAGAGTGCTCTACCGTTCCTCTTTTCTAGAATCAATAATTTTCTTATCTATGGTCTATAACTCGAGAATGCATCAAGAAACTAAAATCCATGGCTAACCACTCTTAAGGGCTCAAGTATAAGCAGAGAGATCTAGAGAGATGAACTCATCGACACTTGTGCGTGCAAAAACCCTAGCTAGAGGAAGATTACTAGTTCAGTATGGGCTTATTCGTACATACTCTTGCATGTGAAATGATATCTGTTCATAGGTAGGTGGGGTGTCTCCCATCAGTTCATAGAATGATGATTGGGATCATCAGTAAGTGTTTATCTATTTTATTGTCTTTTCGCATATTTGAGTTCGAACAAAAGCTACACAAGTAACCAACATTCCAAGCAACATGAGGTTGGCTGGAGTCATAATATGGTTCTCAACCAAAGAACTAATGTGACACACCATATGGTTGTGCTTTGAACCATTTGTTGAGCTGATGTCATGCCACTTGATATCATATTAAATTGTCGGGTGCTCAATATGTGCATGCATTAGCTATAAAACACCTTGTGCTAAGCTTATCAGATTTAAGCATATATTCTAAAAGAATTAATTATTTTGGACCAATGCTATGCCTATGGTATCCCCTAAATGCTAGACCTGTCACTCTATTGCTAGCATCTTAGCTTTTACCCCTTTCATGTTACAACCGTTCCTCTTTTCTATAATCAACAATTAAATATGTATAAGCAAATAAAATGACCTAATTAAATGTTAAGTCATGTAGAGCTAATCTCGAAATATTCGTGAAGTCAAAATCTTATTAGTTGATAAAAGATCTAATTTGGATTAAATTCATAAATCCTGTTAGCAAAATAACCTTAAGTATTATGATTTCTGACCCACATCAACATTTCTTGTGGAAATGTAGTTCTTATGGAGCCCAATCCCGAGCCTATAATGGAGGAGACTTTCAACCCAAGCCCGAACCGGTATCTTAACATCGAGCCAAACACCGAAGATGCCGAGGTCTCCACCTCTGCTGCAGATGATGCTCCCGTTGCAAGACTCGAGGCCGAGGGAAAACTAAGAAGCCTGAAGGCCGGTATACCATCTCGGAGGTCTCAGATGTCGGCCCCCCTGCACCACGTAAGTCGTGATGAAATACAGTCCACATGCGGGTACATCGTAAGGGATAAAGTGCCAATCACCTATTTGGATTGGCACAAAGTACCTCATGCCACCAAAGAGGATCTATGGACAGAGCTCAAAGAAACTTTTGAATTCCCCGAAGAAGCCGAAGAGCTCGTGCATCGCGATCCGTTGATGACCATGGATGCAGCATGGAGGAACTTCAAGGTGAGGCTAAATACAAACTATGTGAAGAAAAACCGGTCACCATCGGAGACTATCCAAAATTAGAGCCATATTGGGATGAGTTTGTGGCGATAAAGCAAGATGAAGCGACAAAGAAGTCCAGTGAGGACCACATAAACATCGTAAGGAGGAATACTCATCCCCACAGACTAAGCACGAGTGGGTACGCAGGTAAAATTCTTCAATAGAAGAGGCAGGAATTAGATGGGGTCCGATTGACTAGCGCAAGTCCCTTGACTGGACTACCAGACTGAGTCAAGCATTACATGCTAGCAAGGGCATCTATCACCTCTGGTGGGGCTCTATCATTCAAAAGCAGTGATGATGAAGTAATGTCGCAAAGAGTTCAGCAGCTGCACGCCGAATCCACCCAAGAAAATTTCCACCCAGATAGGGAGAAAGATGAACTAACAGCGGCCTTGGGAACACAAAGAGCACCCTGGTCGGACACGAGGAGTTGGGGTCAAGGCTTCCTGGAAGATGGGATTCCCAGAGCACGGAGACTCTTACAGGAGTTAGAAGAGAGCCAAAGAAGAGCGTGCCGAAAAAGAATTGAAAAAGATGAAGGAAAAGGTTCTTCGAGAACTACAAGGCACCATACAAGAACAAGTTCAACAAGTACAAGAAGCCATACGTCAGTCGCAAGTTCACAACGTTCTCTCCAACCCTATGAATCGTCGCAGCAATTGCGTGTCCACGCCATTGGTAGAATTGATAACACCCATTATCATATGGACGACATACAAGAGCCCACACCTTGCCAGCTCAACGTGCCCGTCATGAACATATTCTTGCAAGCTGGTACAGGAATAGCTTATCCATGCCAAGAAGGGGGTGTTCTGCACAATTCCCCGATAGGCCAAGTAATACAAAGGTTCAGATAGACATGGTACTTCCACAGTTTACCGACATCGCGCTGAAAATTCCCTGCAACAACGAGGTTACAACTCTAGGAAGTATCGTCCACTCATTCATCTAGTGGCGCAAGGGTGACATCGTCTTGAACCATGTAGTGCCTGCCTCTTTTGCAGTAGAACTCGCGCTACCGTCACCAACACCTGAGCGTGAAATGGCAATGAAGCAAGATGAAGGTCCAAAGATGTCCAGTAAGGACCGCATAAACATGGCTAGTGTGAGTACTTCAATGGACAAACTAATTATAACCCTTGATCCAAAGAAATGGCACATTAGACAAGCTGTATCAGTTAGATCAGGCAAAGCTAGAACAAAGTATGATGTGGTGCTAGCAAAAAGTAAGGGCAAGCGAAGACTGAAGTACAAGATAACTAAGAAAGATTGGCATTCGAGATGGGGAAGCCGTTAGTCACCACTTCAAAGTTAAATAGCCTATCACTCATAATACAGCAATTACATGCCTGGTACATGAAGCGATCCAACGAAAGGTACTCCCGAAGCTTATCACTGCTCTTTTTCGAGAGGAACATTTTCACCATGAGGGAGTTGGCTGCTTCATGATAGAATTCGATAACTTGCACAACTTGTTCTATCACAACGCCCTCGATATATATTTTTTGAGATGCTGGTCACTGTAAGTGTCTAATATATAAATCATAGTCTACGTTTATGTAATATCGATAAATGTCATGTCTAACGTTTTTCTTATCTAGATACAAGATAATCGAACTAAGAAGAACCAAGGGACCAGTGGGATTCCTCGACTAGGGAATGGTCTGCTAGGCCAAAATCACAAGAGTACCAAAGGAGGTCGAGGATTACATATATAACACTTTGATCAAGCTACAAGACAAGGAGCTTATACATTTACCATACAATTTTAAGTAAGTTAGTTTCTCACTAGCTAATTAAATTACTCGTTGATTTTATTCTTTACTTTGATCTTAGGACTAATGACTATGGCATCATACCCGTGTATGTAGCTTCCATTGGATTCTCGTAGTAATTACTCCAGAGAAGAGCAAGATGCTGATCATGGACCCGCTAGATAAAGATAGAAAAAACTATGAAGAGATGATAAGTCTAATGAATAAAGCATTCAAAAAATATTGTAAAAAGAGCTCAAGATACCGCCCATACCACAAATCCCTTTCAATCCATACTAAATTTCTGGTATGCACGCAAGCAATATTCTTATATCGCATTTCATAGTAAATAATTACTTCCATGATATTTTAGTTTATTCAATTTTTACAGTGTCACAAGCAGCCGCAAGGCACAAATTTATATGGATACTTCATCATGTGCCAATACATACGCGAAATCTTAGGTTCTACAATAATAAACAATGACGTAGAGGTTTGTTATGCTTACATCACACATTGATTCACACCACTCAATTTCTATATACTCTGAAATTTATTTTTCCTATTTATAGCGCCTCAAGTTGTCTACGGGAGGACTGCTTCCTATGGAAATCCAAGTCATTCAGAGACAGTTCGCCTACTTCATCATGAAGGAAATCATCAACCCAAAAGGTGAGTTTCATGACAAAGACAATAATGATCCAGTCATCCATACTCATTTTACACATCGTGTGTCTCCAACCAACACCAAAGACTAGTAGGCTTGTAGTTTAGAAAACAAGTTTAGTCTTTCATTATTTAAATTTTGTCTCATTACAAAGTGTAAATTGATGTTTCATTATGGCTAATCTTATGCTACTTTGTGTATACATCATTACAATGTGTATGTTATTCTATGTGTATGCTGTTTCAAAGGGCATGGCTAGCGCTGTCTGAGGCTAGTCCGAAATGCCAACTTTTTATTTTGTTGTCTGGAGTTATCAGTGGCGGTTTTGGGTTAGAACCGCCACTGATACTAGTAATATCAATAGCTGTTCTAGCCAAAAATCGCCACTGATATGAGTATCTGTGGCGGTTCTATTGAAAAACCACTACCGATACAAGGACATCTATAACAGGTTGTGGACAGAACCGCCACAGATAACCCTATATCTGTGGTGGTTTGTGGATAGAACCATCACTGATAATATTATCAATGGTGGTTTTTGGCTAGAACCATCACTGATAATCATATTATCAGTGGCGATTTTTGGATAGAACCGCCACTGATGATATTATTAGTGACGGTTCTAACCACAAACCGTCACTAATAATATTATCAGTGATGGTTCAAAAACCGCCACTGATAATCCTCGATTATCAATGGCACTAAATCTGTGGCGGTTCAAAAACCGCTACTAAGGGCAGTTATGAACTGCCACAGATGGCCTTTTTAAGGTAGTGTGAGAGGGATGCACCGAGTCTTTAGAACCAGGCGGTGACCTTATGTACACTTCTTCATGGAGGTCACTGTGCAAAAATGCATTCTCCACATAAGCTTGCCATAAAACCCAGTCGCATGACACGGTAATGGAGAGTATGAGCCAGACTACTGCTGGTTTGACAACAGGACTGAATGTGTCCTGGTAGTCAATTCCATAGCGCTGACGAAACCCCCTGGCGACCAGACACATGATTTGTATGTCTCAATCGAGTCATCAACACGTTTCTTCAACTTGTACACCCATTTATAGCCTATGACACCGAGACCATGCCGTGCAAGAACAAGATGCCATGTCCGGTTTTGCACTGGAGCGTCAGATTCTTCAGGCATTGCATGCTTCTACTTCGGGTGACCCATAGCTTACTCAAGTGATGTAGGCTTGTTGACACCAAAAACTTGACGTAGGGCTTCTGGCTTGTAACACACCAGACGAACACCGGGTTCAAGTGCGAGGCGTGCCAATCGATTTGACCCTGCAATCGATAAGGAAGGTGTCGTAAAATTCAATCTAAGCCGATCCTTAGAGACGAATCGGCTAAAGTAGGATCGACCAAAGGCCGATCAAAAAAGGGTAAATAGATTAACCGATCAAGGTTAATCAAAAGGGTAAAAGGTAGATCGATTCTAAAAAGGCGATGCGCAACAAGACAGAACAAATCAAACCTGAGGAAATCGAAGACGATCAAACAATCGGCGATACGCAACTTTATTTGATCGATGTCGACTTACAAAAGGGAATTACAAGGATAAAAGACTAAAAGCTACAGGAAACGAGAAACTAGAGGATGTGATTTTTTGCTGTCCCTCTTCAACAAACAAGGCCGCCTTTATATACCCATCACCGATCCGAAGTTTCTTCGTTACGAACTTAATCCGAGTCAACTATAGTTTCAGTTGGACTCCCGCCGCTCGTTATCCAAACTTTCCAAAGATGCTCCATGTACAATCCAAATTCGTACAGTTCTGCTGATTCTTTCGTGATTTCCAAAATCTGGTGCAAACAAGGCTCTTCTGCGCTAAGGCACTTAGTAGAAAACCCCTTTTGGGGATCATAGTACACCGTAGTGCCATCAGTGAATTGCTTCAAAGACACGACATCTTGGTTGAAGACGCAAAGCGAGGTCGCCAAAGTTGCTGTTATGTGGGGTGCACGCTTCACACGTACAATTCGATAGTCTTGTACAATAGTTTGGTATCATCATAAATCCAATATATACATTTAAAATTTGTTAAAGTATAAAACAAATAGTTTTAAGATCTTAAAAATCCCAAATCACCAAAATCAAAACTAATTCAATCAAAAAATTTAGCCTATTGAAGAGGTACAATTTTGAAGCTAGTTTCTCAAATTTTTGGGGGTGTGGTACCCCTGGTTCCGCCCATGGCACTGGTTCAGGAGTTAAGCTAGAAAGCCAAGGGAACAAAGCAGATTCAGATATAGGGCTGCGAGTGGAAGTTTGATTAGAGTTTTGAATGGCAAACGGATACACACACTCAAAAAAAATACAGTAAATTTTACAAAGCTATATATTTCTTGTACAAACTATCAGAAAACTACAAGTTTTAGCTTCTATTTTACAAAACTATAGATTTTAGTAGAATTTGTATCATAAAACTCTGGTTTTATAATTGACCATTTCTTGTAATAGGCCTGACAGTGTGGGCCATATAGGCGTATGAAGCTGCCATGTTACAATGAGCAATAAATTCTACAACCCTTAGTTTTGTGACAAAATTCTTCTAAAATCTGTAGTTTTGTAAAACGGAAGCTAAAGCCTATAGTTTTCTGAAAGTTTGTGCAAAAAGACTTACAGTTTTATTAGATTTAGTCTAAAAAATAGCATCACGGGACACATAAACCATACCCGCGGGCACATGTAGACACCTGTGCCCTTTGTGCATGGCACTATTGTCCAAGAACACGTACTGCATGGATCGGTAGGAGAATTTATGCTTGTTGTATGACTGTAAATTAGGCTAACATGCACGCACATCCATTAGACTTCAGAGCAGTGTGGTCAAGTTCTATGTGAAGAAGACGCTCAAAGGGTGTATTGTTTTGTATGGTGCGGCTAGGGAGATGATTAATAAGATGACACGCTATGAGAAACAACTCATCCAAGAATTTAATTGGAAGAGATGAATGTGCCAAGAGAGCTTGCCCAACTTCTATAATGTGTATGTTTTTTCTTTCAGCCGCACCATTTTGTTGGTGTGTGTGGAGCATGAAACTCGATGATGGATTTCCAACTTGTTTAAGAAAAGATTTCAAGAGCTGGTACTCTCCTCCCTGAAGAATAAAGACGCACCATTATGGGTTAATGGTATGTTTTGGTAATTAATGACAACCATGTTGTGTGACCAATATTTTTCTATGAGTTAGATGAATAGATTATGTCCAATAGTGATAGATGACTTGAGATGGCTTCATGTGTTGATGATTATCAAATTATGTGGATAGCGTCATGTGTTGATGCTCAAAGTCAGGGGCAGAACCATCCAAAAAATTTGAGAAACGCTACAAGATTATATCTTTAATAGGCTAAATTTTTTGATCGAATTGATTCCGATTTCAGTGGTTTATGATTTTTAAGACCTTAGCATTATTTGTATTGTACTTTTAGTAAATTTTAAATATATATACGTCGGATTTATTATATATATATAATAAATCCTGGAAACAGATTCTCCCACCTCTAATACACCGCTTAAATGATGTTGTTATACCTCTTTATCCATTTGAGTATACTCTAATATCTGATTATAAGATACTCCAAAGTGAGTTTCATGAAAAATTTCATTAAAATCCACCCTTTATAGTATAATTTGTTTACACATTCCTTATACATATGGAAAAGGGTATATAGCAAAAAAAAATAAAGGGTTTGATGAAATTTTTTAATCATATTGTATTGAGTATCTTAGAATTATTATTGAGTATACCGAAAGTGATAAAAGAGTATAAAGCGTTTATTTAAGTGGTATATTAGAGGTGGGAGTATGTACTCCCGGGAGTACGGAAAAGGCTTCATATATATATATATATATATATATACACCACTTAAATGAATGCTTTATACTCTTTTATCACTTTCGGTACACTCCAATAATAATTCTAAGATACTCCAATGCGACATGGCTAAAAAATTTCATCAGAGCCCTTTATTATTTTGCTACATACCCTTTTCCATATGTTAAAAGGAATATATAAATAAATTATGCTATAAAGGGTGGACTTTAATGAAATTTTTCGTGGAACTCACTTTAGAGTATCTTATAGTCAAGATAGAGTATACTCAAAAGGAAAAAGAGGTATAACAACATCATTTAAACAGTATATTAGAGGTGGGAGTACGTACACCTGTGAGTATGGAATTATTTTCTATATATATATATATATATATATATATATATATATATATATATATATATATATATATATATATTACATCGCCATATTATGTTAAAATAATTTAACATTGATAGCCTATTTATGCTTGCTCTAGCTTTTCTAGGCATGATGCTAGTATTTGCAATTGTGTTTTATAAATAGTTAAACCTTCTACATGATTCTTGTCGTATGTGATCTAATTAAGTTTGCGAATGTGCTATGCAAATGGCTTGAGTCCACGTCCCCTATCTTTGTGGCATGATCCTAAAGTTTGCAAATGCGTTTTTCAACTTATCGTGGATCATGTTTCAACCACATGATACTGCGACTTACAAATGCGTTTTACTGATTGCTGAAGTATATATAACCTAAGCTTTGCTGATCTTTATCAGACCGGTGTTCTGTCAGGTCCCTAGCGGACTAACTGAAACAGAGATGTGCTTCTGCCCCTGCCAAGGCCGGTCAGACCGCCATGTGTTGGCTGGTCTAACCAGTAGGTGCGTAGCCAGAAGCGTTGCCGCTGCAAAGCTTTATACTGCCGAGCCTGCCTTCTCGGATGGCACTATTCATTAGCCTAAAAATCCGGATAGTTGCAACAATGTTACAGCTGAACCGATTCCGTTCTGATTACACTCATAGCCATGTGTTCCGTGTTGGAAAAAAATTATGTGAATCCGGTCTCCAAACCGGATGCCTGCGTACCTTCTCCGGATGGACGACGCGTGGACGCAGCGCTGGATCAGGCTTCCTCCTGCGCGAGCCACGCAGCCTCGGCTTCAACCAAACTCGCGAGCTGATTGGTGCCTTCCTCCTCGAGCCAGTCTCCCCTATCGAGCCAGCGTTCCCCTCGCATCCCTGGCGCCGCCGCCATTAGGCATGGTCCTCCCGTGAAGCTCCGGTGAGCCCTAGGCCAGGCTGCGCTCCCTCCGGACTCCATACGACGGCTACATGGAGAGCTGCGCCGCCGCCGCCGATTGCAAGCACCGGTACTTGCAGGCGACTTCTGCTCGCAAATTAGTTTCCTCCGCTTCTTCAACGTCAGATACATTATCCAATCGTTATATACGCAGATCTCCCCTGATAATGTTCAAATTACTCAGCTCGCTTTACTTCGGCAGGCAAGCACTTCTCCCGATGATAATATCTGGCAAAATTTGCAAGTTGATGAGTCGCCCAATTCCTTTTGTCACGACTGCCAATTTGCGGTCATCCCTATCTCTTAAATCTAGGGTCATCAAATTGAACTAGCTGCTACATGGAAACAGGTAAGGTTTAGGTTTCTCTGCATGAGAAAGATTTGAGTTTTCTCTGTGTGAAAAGATTGAGCTTTCACTGCTCAAACTATGAAATGACATAGATATTTTTGGTTGCCCACTCGAATCGAGCAATGCGTTCTTCGAGACTACCGCCATAGAGAGAAAAGACCTCTGACTTTTCGAAGTTAAAAAATAACTCTTTTGGAATTTCAGATGCTATACTCATATCCCATCACTATGATTGCCCTAAGAGATTCGATGCATTCTTAATTTGAGGAATTTTATCTCATAATATGGTAGAACCGACATGTACCGGACATCTGTTGATATTTCAACTGGTTCTGGTTTATCATATTCAGGTCTATAGAAGTGCCAAGTTTTCTATGTATCTCTTTAAAATTTGCACAGATCATCATTCTCCAGCCATTGTAGCTTATCCGTGTTTGAGTTGATCTTCTTGTTATTGCCGAGGATCCTGGAGACCGCTTGTTACTAGTTTCAATGTTCATATCAACATGCAGGTAATCCATCAACTATCACAAGAGCAGGATTGTCCTCATGAATGTCCCTATTGATGGATTGCAGCAGATGGTCATCTCAGACTCCATCCACCTTGTGAAGCAAATGACGAAGCCTTTTTTGAAGAAGCATTTGTTTGTTGCTTTGTATGAAGCAACGGCTTGTAATTTTCTTAAGCTTCACATGAATGTGATTGAACTTGTATTTCTATGTACAATTTTCATGTATGGTGACCTTCACATTGAATGAGATTGAATTACATGCATTGAAATCAACACTGTGATTGTAATTTGTTTCGCTTTCTAGAGTTAAAAACAGCGCTTGAATGTGATTGATAGCAAAGAATGTATGATGAAGATATGGCAATTGAAAGATTGTTCTTGAGCTGTGGAATGAATTTTCGTGTCAAGATATGGCAATTGAAAGATTGTTCTTCATGGGAATGAATTGAAGATATGAGTGTTGAGTACATGCTATGCAGATTTTAACAAAAGCACAATTGGATTTCAGACCAATGTAGCCGATCGATTTAACTCTAATATAAGTGGCAAGTTGCCTAAAGGGTTCTTTTATATAATGTGTAAAGACATTGATCAAGCTACCAAGAGAAGAGAGACCAGATCTCATCATCTCAAGATCTGAATAGTAGAAATTGTAAATATTTGATAGGAAGGAAGACATATAAGATGTATATGATCAGAATTAAAAAAACTTTAATAGCCTTAAGTTATATAC